>VXBB01016111.1:69915-101333 GCA_013399915.1 Illadopsis cleaveri | reverse complement strand
TTTTTTTTTTTTTTTTTTTAAATTCCTCTTAATTAAAATGGCTATGGAATTCTGAGCTAAATTCATGCTTGGGTTAAGAATTTTTAAAAATTCCCTTAATTCACTAATAAATTCACTGTTGATTGTTAGTGAAGGTAAACCTTATAAAGATGGCACTCCAGCTGAGCCATTCTGAGCTGGAGGATCGCTTCTACACATAAAGAGGTCTTTTCTATTTTAGCAAGATGACTAGCTAGAACTAAATATTTTCTAGCTGTCTTCTATCAGTAAAGACCTTATATATATAAATGCACAAATAAATGAATACTATATGTGTGCATGAAACTGTTATGATGTTACAGACTTTTCAACAGTAATTTTTTCGATTATTCATAAGCATTCTGGTTCACTAAGATGAACAAAATTTGAGGTAGAATTTAAAAAATTGTATACACAGGACTTTTCATCCATCCTCTGATTAAATTCAAGCTCTGTGTTAGAGATTGCATGCTTATTAGTATGCAATATACTTTGCTCTTTTCTTTCTAAGCCTGAGTCAACACAGCCATGCTGTCTTCAGTCAGTGCTGCAAACATTTCTTATTTCATAAAGAGACCTTTTAAATTTTAAGTAACTTGCATATTCTTAAAAGCTAGCAAGATGAGTGGTAATTACCATGTAGAATTGCAGACATTAGTAGGAGACACTGATCTTTGCTCCTGTTGATACATGCTAATTAAAAAAAAAAGAAGTGATATTGCTAGCAGTAATCTTGAACTCTGTGTGGATATAACATGACATTACTGGGTCTTCTTTGTTAAGCTTGAATAGCATGTTGCAGCAGTACAGGCAGCAATGCCTAAGTTAAATAAAAGTAGGAGATACTTTTAGAAGAATCTTGCTGGATTTTTATCTCTGTCTTCAATACTTCAGCATGAGTAGACTCAGTTCCACTCTAGTCACACTTGTGTCCAAGACAAAGATTACATTTTCCCTTTCATGACAGAATCACAAAGAATAGCCAAGCTTAGAAAGGAGCTCTGGAGACTGTCAAGTTCAGCTCAAAGCTGGGCTTGTTAAATAGCCAGATTTTAATATTATGAAGGCCATGTTAACTTTGTATTAGAATGCAGTACCTGACTAAGGTGAATAACTCACAGAATTTTAAGTAAGTTTTGAAACCCTGTTGCTTCTATTAATCATGTTTGTCATCTCATCTTTCATAAACCCATGTTGGCCACTCTTCCTTTCACTTTGTGTCCAGTACATGCTCATTTTATGTTGCCTTGGAGTACATGTATATCCTGTTTTTATACTTCAAATATTGTTGTAGACATTTTTTCACATCTTAGTAATATGAAATTAGCTAAATTCAAAATATATTTTAGGATTAAGTTTCCAACTTTATTAACTTAAAAATGCTGATTTTTTAAAGTAAGTTCCCATTTGCATGTGCAAATTCAGCAGCATTTCTAAAGAGGGCCCTGTTTGCCCCACAGAACCACCCAGAGCAGTGTGCAAGCTCTAAATCCTGTGATACCCTTCTGCAGCTCTGGCTTGGTATGGAAACCTCAGAGAGCATCCTCACAAGGGAAACTGAGTAACTGGAAGGGTCATAAAGCATTGCAACTTGCTTTTACCTTATCTTGTTTTCATGTTAGAGGGTCAACATCTTCCCCCTTCCCTAACAATAATATCCACAAAATACCTCAAAGGAAGAAAAATATCAAACCTTGCATCCAACTGCAAGCTTCCCAAAAGAAATGTTAGCCATTTAAAAAAAAAAAGAAAAAAAAAAAAGAGATTGTAGGCATTTCCCTCTTTGTAATTTCTGCTGCTGCTTTTGCGTTATGTATTGTTAAGTTTTCTTGTATTTGCCAGAACATACTGAAATTGCTTCTTTGAGAAGGTTGCTGCTTATTTTCTCATATCAGATTGATAAGGTCTAAATTAAAATCACCAGTCTCACTGATGTCTGAAAATGCATGTAGATGCTTTTCACAGAAAGTCTGATCTTTTTCAGGCTGAAGGAATAATAAAAGTCTCAGCTGTGGTCTCTGGGTCACATCTAGCTTAGTTCCACCATGACCTTAAGTCATTATCACCTGGCAGATGTCTTCCGACCTATGGGAAATCGGTTTGTTTTCAAACTTCATCTCCTATAAAATGCTGGATTTCCTATATATCCATGTCCCTGATGCAAGGCTTGATAGCTAAGCAGACAGGCTGAGAATTGAGTGAGCACAGGCATTGAACACCTCTGCTCTGCTAGAAATGGCTTCTTCACAGCTGAGGTGAAAATAGTGATGGAAGCTATGTATAAAATGCTTACTGAAAACCTGGACAGTCCTTTGTCTTTGGAGAGGCAGGAGGGGCAGGTTTCCAATGCTGCCATTAAAATCACCCTAAAAATGCCACTATATGAAGGAATGCAAATTCAGGGCTTGAGGGTAGAAGGGAGAACAGCCTTTCTATTTGTTTTATACCCATTTTGGAAATGTGAGGGAACTGTTTCAAAATTAAATTGCCCAATCCTAAAAAAAGCTAATAATCACCAACTGCTACTGAAGCACTTAATTCTAATTAACTCCTCATTAACACTCAGTTAGGATGCCACTCCACATATACCCAATAGGAAGAAATAAATGAGATGAACAATTGATATTCTGCACTACTGTACAGGGCATTTTTCCCTGTGTTCAGCATCAAGAGTGTCTCATCTTGTAGTGTCAGAAATCATCTCAATGTCCTCGTGCTGATCAGAAAAGATTTTTCTAATATCTTGGAAAGAAATGTTATCTCAAATCAAAATATTCTCACTTTATAGAAGAATCAGATACTTTAAAATTAGTTTTAAACTCCAACAAAGTGTTATGGATATAGGATAATTATTTGTTCTCTAAATTGGAGAGATATTGTACCAATTTCTGTTAATTGCATTTTGTGTATGGATGGAAAACAAAGTGTTTTTTGAGAATAAGCATTGAAGATGCACTGTTAATTTAATAAACCTTCACTTCTTATATAATTTGGCATTCTCTTTACAATATTGCTAGCTGCAGTGATGTCAGTGTGAGAATCTTGCAATGTAGGGTGTCCTAAATCAGGCCACAGCCACTGGAATCAAATCTGTTTTTACTCAATAAAGTAAGTTTCTCTCCCTCATATTTAGGAAGGGGGAAAAGGGATACTTGTCACAGTACATTGGCTTAGTAACATTCTTTAACATCTGGACTGAAGTGATATTTACAGATATCTCTTTCATTTGTTTTTGTTTGTATTATGTCCCTTGATTTCATTTTACCTTGGTTCAAAGATTCAAACTTGGATTCTAAATTCAGTTTCTTAAAAACCAGGAGGCTTGGAGCCTTCACACTGCTCTAAGTCTCGAGGCACTATCACTGCCTCATAAGAAACAGATTATGATGGTGCTGCATGAATCATATCTGTCAATATCTGATTGTCCATATCCTAATGCATGACTGAGGTATTTAACTGTCAAATTATAGATTATGGATTTTTATATGTATGTGAATAAATATAAAAATGTTTATACATGCATAACCTATTTTTAGCTACCTTGATCGCTACGGACACATATGCTTATAAATGTCATCTCTTATAAAATGGGTCACTGGGTGAAAAAATCAATATTACACTCAGAAATATGAGTATTATTAAAAATGTTTAGCTTAATTTTGGAATCAGTTGTTTAACTCAATTACTGTCTATGTTGGTCTTTTGAGCCAGAATTTCTCACAATTCATCATACAATATTATTATCAAGTCTTTCCATTAAATTTCATTAATCTTGTGTTTCTAGTGCTGTTGACATTTTGCAAACCATCAGATTACCAGAACCATTGAGAAAAACTCATGTAGGAACATATTACATAGATAGTTTTTAAAATGTCATACTTCTCTGACAGTGAACGCAAATTTATTTCATTCAAACATTTATTCTGTGATAAATAGTGTACCTGGTGCCTCAGAGACATGGTGCATGCAAAAAAGGTGGAAAGGTCTCATTTTCTTCATGGTTTTCTTGTCACTCTTCACAACAAGTCTGTATACACCCTTTTTAAGAATTCTACTAGCAATTAATGTAAGTAGACCTTCTCACAACAATTCCTATAATAAGGACAAATTTTCTAACCAGATGGACCTTTCCAACCGCCTGGAACCACATTTTACAAGGACTGTTAATTGAGTCTGTTGTGATTAGATAATTAATACAAGGAAAAGTACTTCACGAAAAATGTGGATTTAAAATTTTTAATGATGTATCATAAATTAGCTAGCACAATGAAATGAGTAGCTGAGTTTCCTACTCCCCATATTTCCTGCTGAAAAAAATTAACACTCCAAAGGTATTCAGTGCCTGTTTGAAACATCTAAATGTACAATTTCCTGGTCTTAATTAGAAGTATAAGAAAACATTTTCATGGGGTGTCAAATATGGAAGCGCATTACTTCTCTCAGCATGTATGGGCTTATATATAAAAACAATACATCTATCAGATGCTACATTTTTCATAGCTTCAGAAGTCTCAGTGTTATAGATTTCTCCTTTTCTTCATAACCTTTTCAAACTCATATCCCTGTGAATCACTCTATGAATTCCAGTGGTTTGTGTTGGCTACACTGATGCAGACCTGGAGGATGGTGTGAATTGTGCTTTTGTCAGGTTTTCCACTAAGCAATTCCTTTGACAGCAGCCTGGATTTGATGTAGTAATTGGCCAACTCTATAGCTGTGACTGAAATACCTGCCCAAAGTCAAGGGCAAATGGAAAGGTCTCTGAGACATCTTAATCCTCAGAGAATTATGAATTTTGCACTTTGTTGTATTAAGGTTTATATTTACTATGTTTTTGCTCTGTCTGAATGATTTACCTGTTTAGATATTGAAAGATTTTTTTTTTCATATATGAATATATGAAAAAACTTTGGAAGCTCTAAAAATGATTATTTATCTACCTTTATACTTTGTAAGGTACACACTTGCAACAAAAACCAGTCATTTCTATTAGCCTGCAGTGTGATCCTGTCACTATTACAGAATGGAACAGTTGTACATAAGTACTTTACAATCCTAGAATTACATCTTTTTGGGTTTTTTGTTTGTATTGGTAGGGTGGAGTTGTTTTAATTAGTAAGATTTATAATCCAAAATCTTGTCTATGTAGCAGAAAAAAACCTTACAATCTGGTTCATGCTGAAAGCTCATGATAGAGAGTGAAGTGAAAGGATTGGATATTTTTTCTGAGGTCATACATGATATGCAGGGGCATTTGAGAGTGTCAGGTATGCTCAGAAAGCAGGACATGCCCATTTTGTGTGCATTCTTCCTTAACTCCAAAGTTTCCTGTCTGTATGGGTTATTCCTGAATGTTACAGCTCCGCTTCCAGTCCAAGTTATTGACCTGTGTGAATTAAGGAGTAAGACACAGATTACATGAACACACATAAATGAAAAGACTTAAAAGGTAAGGTCTTCTGTTCATTTCAGAAGAAAACTATATTTCTGATATTTTTCTACCAGATGTATTTGAACTTTCAGTCTTAACTAAAGCACACAACTTTATTACCATGATAGTATAGCAATAATATTTAATTTCTCCATGAGAATTATGACTCAAATTGACCACATACTCAAACACATTATGTCAGATTGCTCTTCCATTCCTGAACAGACAGTAAAAACCTATTCCAATGTAATATGAGGCTGTCACTGACGTCAGTATAAGATCAGATAGAGTCTGTATTGCGAAGCACAGGGAGAGAAAAACAGTGAAATAAAGGCCTCTGAGAACTGCCATCTAGTTAGACCTGCTCAAGAACAAGTACATATATGAGTTCTGGCATCTGTCCTCTCTTCTCCTCCAAATAATCTCTGACAGTGTAAAGTTTCCCTTAAAGTATATTTCCACAGGAGGAGAGACAGGAAATACCCAAGATCCACCAAAATATAAAAACAATTGAACCAGTTGTAGTGGTCTCCCCCTTGACAGCAACCCTGTGGTTGGCTCCTGCCAGCTGCATTTCAGTGGGCACTTAGTAGACCAAGATTTTTTGTCTTTAGGAAACAGCTTGTGGGCTTCATGAACAAAAGTAGATCCTTTTCTAATTTTCACCTTTCCGAAGCCCCTCTTCTCTGAACATCGTGCTAATTTTCTAGGCATGAACAGCCAATCCAATCTTACCAGGGAGAAAAATGCCTCTTTCCCCAAAAAACATAAGGAGTGCAGCTTTCCTAGCTGGAAAGTCTGTGTATCATTGATCTTTATCATTCAGAGCTTTTTTATGTTTTAGATTCATTAATTACATGTGGTATGAGATCACAATTTATTCTTCCCTGACACTCGGTTTGGAGAGCTTGGGAGAGCTGACAGATCCTTTCTGGGGCTTCCACAGCCAGTGAAGCTGACAGGGATTAATGACTCTTTGTCCATGAATAATTTTTATCTGCTAAGATGCACTTCACAGTCCTCCAAACTTTGCAGTGAACATGTTGCCTTTCCTCTGAGTCAGAGGCACATTCCTGTTGGGGCTTGCAATGCAGAAACTTTGTCTGTGCCAATGTATTTACTCTTGCTTGAGCATCTGCAATTGCTGCAGTCATATCATTTTGACCTATCATCCTCATTCATCAGCCAAGCTAAGTTTCCAGATTGCAGACACTATGAGAAATCTTAGAAGGCTCCATTCTAAAAGATACTCCCAAAACAAATGCCAAAGAAAAACCATGAAGGTGAAAAGTCGACTTAAAGTCTCTGGTTAAAGTGCCAGAGTCAAGTAAATTTTCTATGCAAATTTCTTGGTCTTCACCCACAACAGATATTTATCATAGCAGTTACTACTTTTCTCATTAATACTATTGTGCATTTTGTTACTTAAAATTACTAGAAATGCAGTAAAATCAAGTTTGTAGTGAATTTGGACTCTGTTCAATTTCAGTAAAAAGGGTAAAAACAATCAAACATATTGATTGAAGTGGGGGGGGTTGAATAATCCTTTTTTTTATTTAACATTGTTGATTGACAGTAAGCTATGCTATACCTACCAAATGTGTCCATATCTTTTCAAAATGAAGGCTGAGTTACATGTCTTAACAGGAATCTTGACAAATAACATACAGTTAGATGTTGCTTAACATAGAGTAACCATGCCCTTGTCCATCATTAATCTGACTCTGCCATGTTGCATAACTGCACCTGGGAAAACACAGGCACACCCAGGCAAGAAATGAAAACCCAGTGAGCAAATAAGCTTCTGCTAATCATGGAATAAGAATGAATTTAGAAAGCATGATGATTTGAGCTCATCTAAGGAAAGCTCTGAAACTCTGTACCTTTAGTGGGGAGATGGAGATAGAGGAAAGACATTATGTGAAANGAGCTCATCTAAGGAAAACTCTGAAACTCTGTACCTTTAGTGGGGAGATGGAGATAGAGGAAAGACATTGAAAAAAAGACATGTGAAAAAAAAAAAAAAAATAGCAGCCTGCCTGCCTACAATTCTTCACTTAGGGGATAAATAACACTGGGGAACACAGAAATACAGTAGAGCACTGTGTGAAAATGTGACTGATACAGAAGGAACTTGACACATTTCAGAGCAGAGGGACTGTGCAGGTACCCTGAACTTCCCAAGGTGGAAGGACAGAACTGGTGTCAGGCTTGTACAGATCAGCTGAGGAGTGGCTCTGACTCCTTCCTACCTATTGCCTCAGGCCCTCTGCAGGCAGAAACTGCAGGGTTAGGAACAATGCAGGCATTTCCTTCACGCTGAAAGCTCAGAAGGACCTCCTCTTGGAGCTGTATTTTCAGTGGTCAGCTCAACTTCTGCCTGTAAGGCAGAGGACAGTAGGGTAAGGATTAGGAAGATTTTCAAAAAAGGCATATATCTCACTAGGACAACAGAAAATACACTGTTTTCATACTTTCAACCAAACATCTTGAAATCATAGGAAATATAGCTAATATCGTACACAATGATCAGTTATGGTTCCTCATCTAACTTTGCTTCCAACCTTAAATGAGCTTCTATAAATCTTGGAATTTACTTTAATATTCCCTAGTTTGTATCCTTATAACTTAAGACAATTGTAGAAAGCTATCCAGGAAAATTAAAATCCCACTTAGGAGTGAATCTAAGCTAAAAACATGGGAGTAACTGCAGACATTAACAGAGTAGGAGCTGACAGCTGAACTAGTGGCCTAGACTCCCCTGGCAGTGAAGAGAAATAGGTATTTCTTGGTGCTATTCATTATTTCCTGATGTGAGTATATAAAACAGGCAGGAGAAACTGTGCATTTCCAGGGTCTTTTTCTCCCCACAAGCTACAGCAGAAGCTAAGGCTGCTTCCCAAAATGTAGGTGCTCCTCTGAACAACTAACATTTGGTGATAGTGAGATCCATCTCCAGTGAATGAAGCTTAACCTGCTGCCCTTGCTGTCCATTTTTCTTTTAATGTAGTCCTTGTGCATTGCTTGGATGTCATTTAATTTTTTGGATGGCCTGTTAAAATATAAAATGCTAAAGAACCCTATGCTATTCCAGAAAAACAATGAAACAGAAGAGCCATTACATTCATTTTAGCCATCTTGCATCACTTCAGGGAGAGATTACACCTCCATGACTACTCAGTGTTCCAAGAGCAAAGCATGGCTATTACACTCAGTTTTGAGCTGTGCAGCCCTCCTGTTTGATTTACACAAGTATGAAAAAGTGAAAAATTTTGACCTTTAAAATGCATGAATAGATGCATTACTGAGAGAAAGCAAAACAAAAAAAAAATCCTCACTTCTTGATGTATCTAAGAGAGTAATACAAAACTCAAAAAACCCAATATTTTTCAAAGCTTTGTGGCTGTAAAAAGAAATGTTGATCTCAGCCATATGGATTGTTTGTTTCTTTGGGTTTCTTTCTTGACAATTTATCCAGGAAGAAGTGTTCTCTTTTCCCAATTAAGCTCTTGAAAACTAACCTAGCTTCAGTCAATCTTCACAACCAAGTAAAAACCATGACAGAAAGGTTTAAAAAGAAAAGCTGACATATACTGTCTGGCACTGAAATTAAAAATTTTATAGTATCTTTTAAAAGTTCTTGGAAATTAATTCATTATTTATTTTTTCTATCTTGAACTGAATTTTTGACAGACATATTACCATTTCCTTTGTTCATATTTGAGTGCTGAATTATCTTTAATTACCATGAACATTCTGCCTGCATAAAAGAACTAACAAACCACTACTGTCAACTTTTGCTTACATATGTTCTGCTTACATATGAGGCATCAAAGACTGAGAAGAGGAAAAATTAACTGTAAGTAAATTAATATAAGTGGACCCAGGAGCCTTTGAGAATTCAGAATGGATTACAAGTTGAGAAAAAAAAATTCATTTCCCCATGGACTTTTCAGAATCTTCAGCCTCTTTTATTGGAAGTCTGAGGAGAAGGAAAAAAATTAACCTTTCACTTAATGGCCAAAATAACTTATTATATTTTCTCTAGGACAGAAACTGTTTTTCATGCTCTGTACTGGGCAGGGTGGTGTGTGTGTATGGGTAAATCATCTTACAAATCTCCTTCTGCTAATGAGAGCAAAATATTTTAAACAAAATTTCTCTTAATCTATCAGTAAACAACTTTTTATTGTTTATAAAAACAGCCAATATCCATATTATTCAAATTCTAGTTACATATTATTCAAATAATAATTGCAGGTTATTATACAAATAGTAGTTACATGTTGCAGATCTAATCATGCTACGTGTCCTCACATGAGAATTGTGTGAAGATATAAAATACAAAAATGATAGTAAGATAATTTGTCTGTGCCAGCCTATTTGGATTGTTGGTCAGGAATAACACACTGCTTTCATAAGGCACCTGAAAGGACAAATTCTAGGCCTTGTAAGCCTAAGCTTAATGTCATTTCTTACTTCAAGACATAACAGAAGTAAAACTGCAAGCAGCCATTCTTCTGCATCTCTGTGTAGAAGGGTTTAGCAGCCACACACTGCACAGGACAGCAAATACAATGATACTTGAAATCTGTAGAACAGTCTATTTTTAATGTACTAAAATTAAATTAACTTTGGTAATAGCTCTCACATTATATGCATTTACTTTGAGTGCCTACAGGCCATGTAACTCAGTGAGTCTTTGCTGACATGTCATAATCTTCCTCAAGTCCAAATCTACGATCTTTGCCCTTAAACATTTCTCAGAGAATGTAATTTTAAGAGATAAGAAATCACTTAACAATTTTAGTTAAATTAGAGCAAATAATTTCACCTGGAAGTTTAAAACTTTAGAAGAAAAAGTTACTCATTAACGAAACAGTTTTGCTAAAAAGCTTGTTATGCTAAATGATTTTTTCATTATTATTTTAAAATCATATTGAGTCTGGTACAACAAATTAATAGTGAATAAAATCTTAATAGCCCTTAACCAATGGATCAACAGTTTTGACAAATTTTTCAGCTCAGCTACTAAGCAAAAAAAAAAAAAAAAATCTATTCACAGGTATAAGCAGAATGTCCAATAGCATTGTGATTAGAAAAGCTAAATACTTTTTCACGCTAGAACTGCATCTGTGCCTCCCAAAGTGTCTAGAGCATTACCACCTCTCCCCTGTTCTTGCCTTCATCCTCCTCTTGAGGCCATCATGAGGGCTGGGCAGCCTCTGAGAGCTGTGCAAGCTGCGGTGCCGACCCTGGCAGGAGCGGCTGAGCCACAGTGCCACCATCTCACCTGGTGACAGTGCAGCTGGCAGCCGTGCCAGAGGGCTGGATCAACGCCTTCCACGACATCTGCAAGGCCTCTGTCAATTACTCTCAGGTTTGCTTCACTGCCCCTTGATAAGCCCCCAGACAGAAAACTGACTGAAGGATGTCTTGAACATTTCCTCTCTGCTGTTCACCCTCCTGCTCTGAGCCCGTTTCTGTCTTGACCCCAGTGCAGTCTTGCAGACTGCTGGTTAGCAACTGGGAAAGTGCCCTGACCCACCACTTTCCTGTGCAGCCAAAGCTTACCTCAAGAATTGTGATTATAAGAATGAATAAAACACAGAAGACAGAAGACAGAGATAGGAATTGGATTCTCATAATCCACATTCATTTTCAGCACTGTCACTAGTACAGCTTTTGTCCCTGTCACCTATCACCCCCCTAGGGAGCCCTGGACACATTTAGGAGGGACAGTAGCACAGGCAGAGGACTTTTCAACTGTCCAGTTCAATAACTCAGACTCAGAGGTTCAGTACTTTTTACCCCACAAAAACAGATGCACTTTTGTGCTCATTTATAGTAAAGAATGTAAGATCCACTCTTTGGAGTGTTTTTAAGAAGGAAGGGGGAAAACTTTCATAACACAAGACAAATTGATTTTGTTCTGCTTAATTTTGTTCCTCTTACACAGCTTTTCTCCCTTTTCCCATTATAGGTGACTTGCTAAAAATGCTAACTCTTGAATTGTATTCAAGTCACCTTATTTAGTACTCTTTTTTCCAAGTCCCAATCCCTTATCAAAATTTGCTATTTAGGAATTTTATTTGTGATTGCAATAGGTGCAGAAGAGGGCCCTTGGCAGAAAAAAAAAAAAAAAAAAAGAGGATAGATCCATTTAACTCAAAATAAGACCTCGTCATTTTACATATTTTAAATGAACAGAAACTTGCATTAAATATAGTCACTTCTGAGACTGAAAAAAATTACAAAATACCACCACTGCAGTCTGGAAAACAAGGTATTCTCTAGGTAGATTTTACTTGTCTAAGTACTTCTTTTGATGCTTTGCTTTATTTTGTGTTATTACTTAAATTTGAATTTCCCTGCAAGCCACTTATTTACAGGTCCCTTCTGAGCATGTATATTGTCTCCATTGCCAGAATCCCTTGACTTGTTGGAACTGCTATTATATGAAACACTTTAATTGATTAGTTCATTTCTCAAAAAAAAAAAAAATTTGTCATGTGGCATGGATGAAGAATATCATTGAGACAAAAGAAACCCTGAAAAACGCACTCAAAAAGTGGCAAACCCATAGCCAATAATTTCTTTAGAGTGGTTACAATAATCTACACAATAATTCAATAAATTCAAGACATTAGCAAGGACACAATTTTTGATCCCAGCTTTGAGCAGTTATTAAGCTCAAAAGGAATCATCAATCAGGGTTAGGAAAACAGAGTCTTTGAAACATTCTTCCTGAGGCTTATAGTGCTGTGCACTAATTAAGTTTATACTGTATTATTTGTCAGGTTATCAGTTATTTATGACAATATCAGCATTGATAATCTTCTGAAGTATAGGTCACTATTAGTTAATTATGTATGATCAAATCTAGAATTAATTTCTACATTGTGTAGAAAGACTTCACAGTGGATGCACAGATGTCTAAGCTGAAAGTAAATACAGATACTCGGGGAAAAACAGGGTTGTTGTATGGTTGTTGTATGGTGATTTTGGAAGATATCCACCTTGGACTGGGAGCATAACTTATTCACAGCAAATACTTCCTTTGTAGTTCTGTGTTTTAATGAAGTTATTAAATTTCTGATTTAGTCTATTTAATTTTTGTTACCATCTTCCCTCTTTTGTAGCATAACTCGTCTTGCTGCTAATTTTCCTAATGTTGCTCTTATCCATAAATTCCAGCAAGGCTTAGCTAGTAAGTTCTTCTTCTGGAGCTATTCCAGGCTAAAATATGTCCCAAATTGGTGGCAATTCCACTGGGCTCCTAAGATATGTGCACATAAATACACACACTCATGCATGCAATATACACACAATCAGTCATCCAAAATGACCACCTATGAATTAAATATATACAGCCTTAAATGACAGTTTTGTTTCCTTCATGCCAAGAGTTTATTCCATTTAGACTTTTTTGAGTTTTCAGTTCTCACAAACTCAGAAGCTTAAATTTATGTTTATTTCTGGGTTGCCTGTCAAAATAGGACAGCATGTCAGGTGCACCTCTCAATACAAGCACCTAACACCTCACAGCCAGGTGAGTCAGCAGCACAGTTCTGCAGCTCTGGGTGATGGACTCAGACCTGATATGGCATAACACTGCTGGTCTACTGAGTATTGCACCTCCAAATGAGATAGAAAAGATGAACCTTCTTTCTTTCACAAACTGCAGCTAAAGACCAAAGAAGAAAGTGATGATAAATGAAAAATCTTCCTTCTAAGCACCGTAAAGAATCAGGAAAGAAAAAGAAATGCAGAAAAAGAGGAAGTATTCTGAACATCAAATGAACATTTATGCCATTTTTGGCTCTGCTAACACAGACCAATCCCAGAGGTAGACACCAATTCCAGTGCAGCCTGTAATTCCTGTTATACAGTCTTCTGTTTCCACTGCTTCTGTGTAGAATGCATGGAGCTTACGGTAGCATCTTGCTGTGTCTTTGTGCGCTGTGCTCCAACTGCTCTAGCATCATTATGATTATTAGTTCTAACGTTCACTAAACATTTTCACTGCCTCATCTGTTTTATGACTCTTGCAGTGAATGTATTCCATTATGATTAGTAAAACAGAGGTATTTAGAGAAGTATTTATGGATTAAATACTATTAAAATTTTAAGAAGAGGATATTTCTAACAGAGCTTGTTTATTGCATGAGAAATATCAGCCACAACAACAAAACCAAGAAGAGCAGAATCCACTCAAGCTGCCTCACATATATAGTTCTTATTAAAAACTTTATAATAACTCTGCTAAATCCCAGTCTAAATTCGCATAAACAAGGCTGAATGCATGTACCCACACGGAAAACAACAGTGTTACAGCCACTTACACCTTTTCAGCATTTGTCTCACATTGTGTTAACACATCTCCTAGTGTTTTTCAGTCCCAATTTAGAACAGCAGGTGTTGTTCCATGAATCATGAATTATACCCAATTACATTTGTTTTCTGTTGTGAAATATTTTTCATAGAGGAGTACGATGAGGGTAAACCTAATTGAAGCCTTAATAGACAATAATCTCATCTCAGGTAGAACAGCTTGAATCAGAATCAGCTTTACTGAAACCGATAGCACTGATCTCCATTGCCTTGTAATGGATAAATAAAGCAGAACATGGACATTTTATACACATTTAGTACTGGTCCATGAAACAAGTTAATAACAAGGAAGGTCTGCCACAGGCTTTCTGTACTTCCTGTTCTGGGTTAACCCTGGTGGTTTGCTAAGCATCACACAGCTGATTGTTCACTTCCCCAGCTCTCAGTTGGATAGGGAAAAAGGAAAAGAAAGAATAAAAGCAATAGAAATTGAGAGGCGAGAAAAAACATTAAAATAAGGTTAATAAATGAAAAATATGTGGAAGAAGAGAGAAAAATCCCCAAAAAACCCAAGTGTTGTAAACACAATCACTCACCACCTCCCACAGGTAGAACAATGCTCAGCCATTTACCAAGCAAAAGATTTCAAACCTCCCTAAAACCCCCTGTTTTCCCTTTGCTGAGCATGATGTTATATGGCAAGGAATAATCTCTTTGGATGGTTGAGGTTGTTTCCCCTTCTATCCCCCTGTGCATCCACCAGTCCAGTCTCGGGAGTGGGGCACATGGAGAACCAGAGAGAGCCTTGGTCCTGTGCAAACACTGCTGGAAAATTAGTGCATTTTCAGTTCTGTTTTGGTAACAAATCTAAAACAGAGTGCCATATAAGCACCTATGCAGAAAATTAACTCAATCCTAGCCAGTCTCAGTACAATTTCCAATCTATAAATAGGCATAAATCACCTGGGGTTTTTTTCTTTGTTTGTTTGTTTGTTTGTTTTTTAATTTAGGATGGAGTTCTAATAACTGGTAGTTCAAGAAAAAAATTTAGTTTACATTAAACTTCAATGATTACCTCTGCTGCTTAAACTATGTTATTTGAAAGTAATTAACATTCATTCTCTCGTCTTGGTTTAAACCCCTGTTAGCCTGTTTCTAATCAAACTGTGGAAGAATTACCACTTTCAAATCATGCTGGCATTTTGCTGGAAATAAAACAGTCAAATATCTCTGGCAATACATTACATGTATACAGAAAATGAAACATATTGGACACTTTAATGTCTGTATACCATAGCATTGTTAAAGGAAACACAGCATTTTTTCTGGCTTTAGATAAAAGTACATGTTCACTAAGAGTACAACTTAAGTTGGTTTTCATCTAATTTTTGGAACATGGAACACACTTTAGAGTTCTGTGCTGTGCTCTAAAGCACCAGTGACTGGTCTTTGGAGGGCAGACCTTAAGGCATGTACTACTCTGAGAAGAGAAGGACTACACTGCTAACATGGGCTTTTCTCACTTCTAGCTATGAACACCAAGAGTAGGGAGACCTGAACTGAAAAGTGAGAACCAGAAAAATGGACCCAGAACCACAGAGGGGCTGTTATTATTGGTGTAGCCAGAGTGCTTTGAGGATGTGTCAATTCTATTTCCAGATCCAAACTTGGTAGTGTGGAAGGGGGATGTTTACTGGGGCTCCACCATAGCTCCCAGTACCTTCAGCTGACTCACAGAGGAGCAGCTGAATTGCCTTTGCATCCACATCTGGGAGCAGCATCACAGGAGCAGTACCACACCTCTGTCTGGAGAAGGCTGGTGGCAGAAGACCTGCAGCACTGTTGTAAATGAGAGATTTCAAATTGCTTAGATTTCAGAAAATATTAATCCATGCAATTATTGTTGTTTCTAATGGAAGAAAAGCAGTCTGCTAAAAAGGTGCTACATTACCTCACGCTGAAACATATTGTCCTTTGCTAGCATATCACCTTTTGGGTTGGCCCCAAAATACTCCTTCAGTAATAATTTTCTGTTTAAGTGGATTACTGTTGCTGGTCCCTGCCTGGAATGGAAGTCTGATGACCATCAGTTGATTTTGCTAATGTTGATCAACACTGTAGAAGGCCTATGAGTTCCCTTTTTATTGTAGCTACATAGATATACTATGGCCAAACTTTCACTATGCGTGCTGCTCCTTTTTCTTTGACCAGTTTGTGCAGCTGTGATACTGTTAACAGAACAAATAAAATAATCAGAAGAATATGATGCACATTTTAATACAAAGTGGAAGAGTATTTGCAGTCAGCTTTCCCTTCACTCAACAGCCAAAAAAACCCCCAGCTTTAAAATGATCAGTGTTTCCATTAGACATTCACAATCCCTTACTCTCCTTCCCCTGCCTCTCCCTCTCTGTTGCAGGCATCATAACTGTACCAGTCATGTTTTAAAACACATTCTACAATTGATCCCATTAACCATCATCAGTGAGACATTTAATTGCTTCTCTTGCAGTTGGTCAACATATTGGAATTGTGTTTCATTTAATCTATGTCAAACCCTTACAGAAAGTCCAGTTACCATACTTCACTTTTCTGTTTATTTTCCAGTGCAGTATGTGTTAGAATGTGCTGCATGCTGAGAATTCTCAGGTTATAAAGTACATAACCAAAATCATTGCTCAAAAGCTTTTGGTGGTTGCTTATGCCTCTCAGTCCTAATGCATCAGTGAAATCTTTAGAAGAAAATTACAGTGCATGGAGATTTTAGAAAATCACATTGTTTATTTTTTTATTTGCATATTAGATGTAGAAAATAATCTCACACATTACTATTTCTGTTGGAGCCAGAAATCTCTCACACTGTGCAGAAGAAGGGAAGGCAGTGTTACAGGGATTAATAATGCATCTAATATGAATCTCTTGGTAAAATTAAAGATGAAAGAAACAACATAAAAATAGCATGAAAGCTGAGACATCAAAACACAAAAGCATGGGCACTCTTAATTCAGACTGCCATTTCACTTTTATTGCAAATCTTTTGTTCAGAGGTGTGTAACAAAGAACCACATAGATTCAGAGCATCCATTTATGAAAATTATTGCATCCATTTATGAAAAAAAATATAAATAGTTCAAGAGTTTTAATAAATACCCAATCACATACCAGTAACTTACTTGTGCAGGAAGGTAGTAACATAATATACTATTGAGGCTCACTGACACTTCAAATTACAAATCCCTGTTTTCATAGCTTATAATTTTGCAAAATATTAATGAATTGGGATGAATTTTTCTATCACAGATGCCTGCCTGAGGCTGTTTCTTTGGTGGGCAATATTCAATCAAATAACTTGACCATTTGGGAGATTTGAATTAGGGAAAAACTAACATTAGAAAGTGTTAGCTACCTGATTTTATAAAGACAAACATTGCTTTGAAGCCCAGACATCACAATTGCACTCAGGGTGATTTTTTACCATCTTTTAAAAAATAAAAAGAAATTTGACCAGTTTTAAACATGAATAGAAAACTATAACCCCATTTCTGCATACTCTGATCAAAAGGCTGATAGAATTTGTTTGGACTTCACACCATTCTCAGTGTTGTGCATAGAATTACACATGTTCTAAGCCTCAGAGAGACTGAGGGCATTGCACATCACTCAACCACATAGGAGTCATCCCAAATTAATGAATGCGTACACTTTATCCCTTGTGGTTCCTGCACATCACAACTCTGCTCAACATTTGCTGTGGTTTGTCCACAGTTTAGAGGGAAAGGCTGGACTAAGATGATGTTAACCAGCAACCAAAGAAGGCAAAGAATCAGAATCTCCTGTGTGGTCAATGAATATTCTGGCAAAAAGAAGCTCAAAGACATCACTGTAAAAAGTGTCCACTAAACGTAGTCAACCAATATGAAATACCAACTCATTTCTTTATTTCTGAAGTACTGGGTATCATAAAGCTTACTGACAATAGTTCTCTCCCACAGAACAACACAACAGCAGGGGATGACAAGACTACTACACGTAAGGAGATGCTACATGATTACTAATATAAGAAGTAGTGCAGCATTCAATGTGCTTGATGAACCCAGGGTATCAATTTTCATAAAAGTAATGCAGAAAAATTGATTCAGCAACCAAATAAGTGAATGCTGGTGGACAGGGATGATAACCTGGCAGTGAATGACAAGAAAAACTGAAATACTTTGGGTTTTTCTCAGCCTTACCAGAAAATTCTGCTCCCAGCCCTCTGCTCCCAGGCAGAGGGATTATTTAGAAAAACTAGATTATTCCATCTGCAGAGCCTGAAAATAGCCCTAAGGCTGTGGAAGATAAGCCATTGTAATTATAAAGCTGTTTCCTAACTATTAAAAAACCAGTGCAATAACAGATCATGCCTTTAAAAAAGGTAAGAAGGACAATCCTAGGAACTGTCATCTGGACACACCAAGTGCAATCCCTGGTGGGATGGAGGATGCATATTGTCCATTTGTGAGCATGCAAAAGACAAGAAGGCAACCAAGATCAGCACAGATTTACGAATGAAAACCCTACCTGGCCAACATGGTCACTTTCTATGACAAAATGATGGTCTAGGAAGGTAAATGGTAGCAGTTCCTGTAACTTTTACTCCACTAAGGCATTTGGCAATGCCTTCCCCCACATTCTTGTGGCTGAGAAACTGTGGTGGGATAAACAGTCTTTTAGCTGGGATGAAAAGTGGCAGCAGCACTGGGTTCCAAGGCAATATTCAATGGCTTGAGGTGGAACAGTTGCTAAATGAAACAAATTCACCAGGGATGGAAAGCAGTCAAATATTTCCTCCTGGATGATGAAGCACAATGTTCCCTCAGAAAATTTGCTGAAGAACTGTTTGACACACCATGTGATACAGATTCAGCTCTGGGGACCTTGAGAAAAGTGAAGACTGGGTCAACAGAAGGTTTTTGAAGCTCAGGCTTATAATTCTGCACGTGGGGTGGAATGACCTCATGAAGCAAAGCTGGCTGAGTGGCACCTGACCAAAAGGACCTGGGGGTTGCAGTAATTATCAAGTTGAATATGAGCAAAAGTGCACCACCAACATGAATAAGATGAAGTGCATATTGGGCTACACTAGTAGAAGTGAGGCCAGTACTTAACCTGTCACTCTACATAGCATTGACAAGGCTGCACCTGGAGTGGCATGTCCACTTTTTGGCTCCACAGCTCAAAAGGAGTGTCAGGAAACTAGAAAGAGTCCATCTGAAAGCAAACAAGCTGTTCAGGAGCCTAGAGTATATGTCCTACAATAAATGGAGAAACATTTAAGTGTTGTTCTGGAATAAGGCACAGCCCAAAAACAGCCTACTTCCTGAAGAAGTGCCATTAAAAACATGACCTGACCAAACATTTTGGAATTATAGACAATTTAATAAGAAGCAGCTATAGCAAGCGGCAGCTTGAGAAATTCAAATTGGACATTATGAAAACTTTTTCTCTATACAGATAACACAGCACTGAAGCAGTCTACAAAGTGGTGAAAGCATCATGCTTTCTAAGAAAAGGTTTGAAAAAGCCACACCTGATGCCAATCCAGGATTGACATTAGCCTCACTTTCAACAGGAGGTGCAATACATGGACCACCACATACCCCTTCCAGCTACCACTTCTATGAGTCTAAAACAGGAAAAAACCTTTCTGCTAAATCTTAGTCCCCCCAAATAGTGTAATTAAGGAAATCTGAATTGTCTAGGAATAAAAAACACAGCTGAACAAACATTACTAATAATTTCCATAGTCCATTCTTATTATGTTCAAAACTCATTTTTCACTCAATTTCCACAAATGGATTTTACCTGGAGAAAGATTCAATGACTTCTAATCACTTTACATCAGCTATGGCAAGTAAATTTTTCCTCTGTAGTCGACCATCTATTACTTAAATCTTATTCCATCCCCCTCTGCAGAGTTTAACTTCTCTTCAGGGTCTTTCAGTTTTTATAGAAGAGACTGTCAAGAAGAGACTTACTGATATGGAGTTCTGCTAAGATGAAAGAGTTTCTGAATATAATCACCAGGGGAATAAGTTGTAGCAGTTCACAAGATTCACAGATTTCAAAATTTTAAGGTCAGAAACAAGAACGTGGGAAATTACCTGATAATGCAACAGTTTCACAGAAAAAGGTGTAGTTGGGTGACAATCTAAATGTGAATTAACAGTGCCACTCTGATGCAAAAAGGCAGAGACCATAATAAAAATTAGAAATAGTCAGACAGCCTATAAACAATTCTACTGTTCTACTCTGCTCTGTTCAAGCCTCAGCTGGGTTTCTTTTTCCAATTTTGAACACCACAGTTTGTGAAAGATTTAAAATTGAAGAGAGCTCAGTGGAATAGTATGAACAACTGGGATTCTAGAAAACATAACTGGAGAGAAAGAAAAACATGAATGAATTATGATTCTTTAACCTAGGAAAAAAACAAAAAGACTGAAAAGCAGATTTTTTTCAAATATATAAAAAGTTGCAAGTAGAAGAGAAATAATAAATTCTCTTCCATGGCTCAAGAGAACAAGAAATGATGTGTTTTGACTGCAACAATGTTCGAAATTAGGATTAGAATATTAGAAAGCAGTAATAAAATGGTAAGAATAGTTAAGTGCTGAAATAGATTTTCTGGGAAATTGTGGACTCTGGAACTCTAAAGGCCTTTGAAATACTATTCAAGACCAACCAATACTCACTCAGGAATGATGCAGATTAGATAATGAATATTCTGAAGTGATTAGATAATGAATATAGTGAAGTGCTTCTCTTTTATTTTTCCTTTGACTACATGGAAACCAATTAATTTATTTGGCTGTTACATAAAATACATTGAGCATTAGATTGTACTGCTCTTTCCGTCTTTTTTTCCAAAGGGTTAAAATTTTTTGTTTAAAAAATATGGTGTTTTATCTCTCCTTTGGATGTGATTTGGTTTCTTACAGCTATCTTGTACTGATGGGATTTTATCCTGATACCATGAAAATTCCCAATATTTCATTTACAAAGAGGGCTTAGGAGTTTGAATTATGTGCCAGAAACATTTCCATACTATAAGTACTTTTTCAAGCCTTTGCTCATGAGCACAAGTAATAATCCAGAAAGTGAATATGAAAACAAGAAGCAATTTTTGTTAATGAAAATTATTCAACAAAACAATTTTGCTCAATTAATACATTTCATAAAATAGCTATTTTCTCATAAGCTATTTGTGAACAGAAGGGGGAAAAAAAAGACAAGAAAGAAATAATGTGTCAAATAAGTTATACACTAAGAATCATGAGCCCAGTTAAAGCTGAGATGAACATACATGATTTACACCGTTTTCAGTTTAACTTATTACTGTTGGATCTTTTCAGACTCTTTTTTTTTATTATTATCTGCATTTACCTCTAATACTCAACTGGACACATAATAAGGCTTTATCATATTTGGTGTGGGTATGTTATCAAAGCCCAGTTTCCCTGTACAGGTATCTCTGGGGTTGCAAGGAATTATCTGTTTCTGGTCTGGAAAAGTATTCATATGTCCAATACTATGTATGACTCCAGTTATAAACCCAGCTTACATGCTGCTGTCAGAATGTTTTATTTAAAACACCTACATTTTTTTTACTTTTTGCAAATAATCTGTGTACCAAGAAATATATTACTCAGTCATACAAAACATTTTTCAAGTTCAAGTTAAATTCAGCAAAACTTTTCAGTTCAAACATATTCATAATTTTTGCAGATTCTAAATATTTTGTTTTGATATTAGCATTTAGTCATTATAATTAATGAGAAAAAACCCTCATCTTTCAAAAGAAAATTTAACTTTCCACCTGCACTTCATATATAATTATCTTCCTTTTCCAATTAAAAAAGTGCATGTTTTAAAAAATCCCATTCTTCAGGTCAAAGACATTAACTTAATAGAAATTTACACTTTCATAGGTTAATTTTTTTCTTTTGGTGGGGGCCTTTAATGTCTGGTGAAGTTTCAAAAACTTCAGAACTTATAAGCTGTCTTTCTTTTTTTTTAACTGAGCTAAAAGGCTCACTGGCCATATCAGGGCGGTATAACTGTGAATTTCACCATATTCTGGACATGGGTTACCATCTCAGCCTCAGGTGATTATCTCCCCATGAAATGGCCACAGAACAACAATCTCTACAAGCTTATCCCAGGGATCAAAGTCTTCAAAGGCCTTTCATCATTAGCAATCCCCTCATACTCTGCTAACACAGCACAGAGGCTGCATGGGCCACGCTTTCACACACAGAATTTCATCTCCATTGTGGATTATTACCCCTCAAACTTGAGACATCCAAAATAATATAATTCATATAGCACTGTATATAAAACATCAATGATGGTCCAAGGATCAGGAAAGTGAAATGAAATGAGTATGCAGTAAGGTTACTGAAGTTTATTTGTGCTTGACAGTACCCCCATGTTTGTTGTATTGCACTTATACCTCCCCCGGAGAGATGTCTCCCCTGGAGACAGCCTTTGTCCTATATAATTGCTATCAGGCAACACAGAATACCTTCTGTGAGGCAAAAGAAGCATGAATATTCCCATTTACATAGGAGAATGTAAGCAGAACAGAGATTAAGGGATAGAGCAAAAAATGCATTTAAACATCTAAAGAAAGATTTGGAGAAAATGGAGATGTTTAGGCAGGAACTGTAAACTGAAAAGAAAAGCAACAGTGCCAACTAAACTGGGAGGCACTTAAACCCAGGAGAGACTGTAGATTTGAGTTTACAAGAGGTTAGTGCTTCTCATTAGAGGCATGCCTGAAGTTTCCTGAATGTAAGCAGTACAGCACCTATGAAGAGGGACCTGCTCTGAACTCCTGCTAAATCCCTGGGGATCCTCCTCTGTGCTGTGCTTTGCAACACCAGCCATCTACCACAGGCTTGAGCACAACACAAAATCCTGGGGTTTTAAAACATACCTGCCACAAATTGTGATGCACTTGACCACCCATTCCATAACCAGCAGTAAAATCTGAAACCATGCAACCGGGAAAGTAGGATACAGGGCATTTTTCTGTTTTGTAGGAAAAAACAAAGAACCTACTTTTGGATGAACATTCTCATCTGAGGGCTATTTCCATTAAATAGGCTTTGAACTGTGGGAACAGAAATAGGAAACCAGGTACCTGTGCCTTCATGTGAGTACTCTAATCTGTCAGTTATAAGTTTTGTTCATGTTTCTTTCAATAATTTTCTCAACACTGGCAAAGTTACAACATGAGAGTAGCCAGATAGCCTGTAGTGTGTCCTAACTAACAGGTACACACTTCAACTGAATGACAGAGTTTTAAACTACTGTGGCTACATAAGGAACTAAACCCAGAATTCTGACACCTCAAATGAGTAATAAGCCCATGTTTTAAACAGAAAAGTGCTTCTAGTTCTTTAAATAATAACTGATGGCACCAGCCTATGTCTCAGAGATATGGCCAGGGTAACTAAAAGACTTTTTAACGCAGCTAAGAGTAAAACAAACAGCTACAAAACCAGTCTTGTCTCAAGTCAGATATTTTTTCTTTTCTTTCAGTCAGATTTTTTCTCTACTGAAATTAAATTTATTTCTGCTTTTTTTAAAGGGGGAAGGAAGAAGTTAAGGTACTACTGTCATACTTTATGCAACTTGTCCAGAGTATACTCAAATCATGCTGCATCTTCTAAACTTAGGGATAAATTTTGCATGGCTTTTTTCTGCCATTATTATTGAAGAAACAACACAGCTAAGTAAAATGAGCTGTAGTCTACACTCATTTATGCATTATACATAAAGTAGTTGGTTACAGTTTAGTATGCTACAATTCTAAAAAATCCTTCTGTAAACAATAGTTTTGTATGGACATAATCAGCAAAAAAACCGAGTATGAAGATAACAAGGTTAACCTGTGAGCCAATTAGCTGAGACAGACTTTTAGGTGAAAGAATTATATACATGAATAGACACGACCCAATGGACCCATGATTGTTTAGAGGCTGGGAAAATGTTGCTTGGAAATTACTACTGGAAATAGTATTGAATTTACAAATTTGGGCTACTCAATTTTTGCTGAGAAGAAACTTATTTTTAATGGCATCACAGTGCAATCTCAATGACTTCATTCAATACTTATATACCTTAGCAAATCAAATGAATTCTAATTGTATGCATTTGTCATCTCTAAGCATCTGCAGCTGTATTCTTTCTTTGAATGCAGACAGAAATCTCACTGGATTCAAAGAAAACTGTGTGCATGTATCTCTGACAGCCTTTTCTTATTGTAGGTAGGATGATGCTGGTCTAACCCTAAAATTGATATGCATTTTGAATGATTTAGGTCTCCAGAACTGAGCTCTGTATTTGAAAAAGAAAAATAGAAGCTCCCTCCAAACAGTTTTCATATATAGCAAGGTATGATTTCCTGACTGAATCTAGTTCTTTAACTCAGTCAAAAGAGTTCAGATAACAGCATAAACCATGAGAGTGAAGCTCAAACTGTTTATGAATACCAAGTGTCACACAGATTGAATTTCTTCTTTGCTATTCAGTCAAGGGGTATTTGTTAGTGCTTATAATATTTAGAAAGTCATTTTCGAGTTCAGGTATTGAAAGACTCACAGATAAAATATATTTTATAAAATATTAACTAGCCTAATAGAAAGAAGCATTGGATGCTCATTTTATTTCAGCATTTAATTTTCATGGGAGTCCTTAAGGGCAGCAAAAATATCATACATATTATTAAAAATGAGCAAAATTATAATGGCATGCAGTTACAGAACAATGACTTAATAAAGGATCCCAAACCACATATGAAAATGGAAAAAGGCAAGCAAATACCCTGTTATAATAGAAGCGGGCAGATATTAGGTTGCGTACAGCTTTCCAATTAAAAAAAAAAGGCAAAAAAAGGAAGTAAAGTGGACAATCTCTCTAGTTTTAAAGGGGAAATTCAAGAAAATGTCATGTTATACTTAAACATTTTGCCTTTTTTCTTTCAGTAGTTTGGGAAAGAGCTAATAATAAGATAATCATAATTAAGTAACCAGTGTGCATTTGGGAATATATTTATTTTCTATTTCTTGTTAAGTCATTTAGAGACAAAGTTAACATATCATCAGTGAAGAGTCATACAATGAAAATGTAATTTTTGTAAAGAATCATTACTTTGTTCCTTATGGTCTGATATTTCTGAAAAGGTTTCCAATCTTTAAAACTGATTTAGGAAAGCCTTGTCTGCAACGGCAAAATGTTAACTGAAGAAAGACATCAAAAATTGATCTGCCACCTAACAAGACTGCATTAGAAGACAATTACAAACACTTTTGAAATTTATTTTTTTCCTGGCAGCTTATTTTTTGAAGTTGCACTACTTTCTGGAGATATTTTTTCCCTGTACAAACATTACAGAGTCTTTTTTTTTTTTCATTTATTTGAAGCAAGAGCTAGAAGAGACTGTGGAAATTTTCCTAGTAGACTGCCATTATTGTCCTCCTTTTACAGAAGGAACAATGAAACCACCTTTATTAAAGCCATGTCAAAATTCTATATTCAGAAGGGACCAATATTCATGACTGTTTCCGTTTCAGCTCCAGAGTGCAAACACCTTTAAAAAAGATGTTTTTCTTCTGCCAGATATTCAACATCTTATTATAGCAGTGCTGTGGATTCAAGCTCACCCTGTAACTACGTGATCATAGAATAAGCTATGAAAGAAGTTGAGAGAGTAGGTAGTTGGGGTGAAAGTTTGCTATCAATTGGAGTCCTCTTACTCATTATTAAACATAATATGAAACTGTATCTTCACTGGAAAGAAAAAAGAAAAGAAGGAAAGGAAAGGAAAGGAAAGGAAAGGAAAGGAAAGGAAAGGAAAGGAAAGGAAAGGAAAGGAAAGGAAAGGAAAGGAAAGGAAAGGAAAGGAAAGGAAAGGAAAGGAAAGGAAAGGAAAGGAAAGGAAAGGAAAGGAAACCAACCAAAAAAACCTAAGCCCAAATGGGCTAGATAAAAATAAAATAAAAATAAGAGAATAAAAATTCTCTATACTGAATCTGCCTGGACCTATATATGATTAAACTAGCAAATTTAAGATCAAGCTTACTTTACCAAGATCTTTCAATAACACAGCTGCTGCTTCTGTGGCTACAATCACTTGCTTAGGTTCACCACAAGGCTAGACTATATTTTATATTATTTTGTAACACAGACAAAAAATAAAATAAAAATTATGTAAATAGTATGAATTTTTAGACTACATTCCCAAGACAAAACAAAACAAAAACAAAAAAACAAAAACAAAAACAAAAAAAAAATAAAAACAAAAAACAGAACCAAAACCAAAACAAAACAAAGCTTGCATAATTGTAATATCCTACTATGAATAAGCAAATTCTCTTTATTTGACTGTGGTCATGTCTGCTTAGGGGGCTTTGATTTTGTTGTTGATTTGGCTGTTTAGTTTCTTCTGCCTTTATATGAAAATGGTGACATTCTGAAACACTCAAAGTAACTTTAAGACATAATCCATGAAATAGAAAGATCAAAAAATAAAATTCACTGTTAATTGATCTAACTTCATGGTCATCAACATCCAATTCTTCAAAAGTTCATAAAGGATATTGTTGTAATCATGGGGAAGGCTTCTTTGCTTATAGTAGTAATTTAAGCTATAACATCCTCCCCCCTGAAAAAAAAAGGCTATGCATTCAGTTCAGTTTCCATTTAGTGTACAAACACAGACATCTAAATGAAAATCTAGTCCCTCAGCTATTTTTCTTTCATACTCCAACGAATGAATATGATGCTACTGTCAGGGATCTGAGTGCAAGATCTACAAATTCTTCCATCACTTCCTCGAGGTTTGCTATTTCTGTTCAAGATCAGGTCTGATAAGATGAACCTTGGATAAGTTGTCCAAGAGAAAAGGAAAGTTAATGAGGAAGAGTTTTGTGGAGCTGGGATGTGGCTTCAGGCCCTGACTTTGGAGCTGCATGAGAGCTCTGGCCCAGGCTGGGACCAGGCTGAGGAGCTGGGATGGCCTTGCATGATTGCCATGACTTGCCTTGGCTTGGCCTCAACTGGCCCCAGCCCAGCACTCCTGCTCTTGTCCCCTTGCCAGGACACTGGGAGGCTCCACTTGGGTGCAACTCCAGCTCCCCAAACCCTGCCCCTGCCCAGCACCCTGACCTGCTGCTCCCTGAGAACTTAAAAGTGACTACCCCCATTTCGGATTCTGTCTGCGTAACAGCCTTCCAAAGATAAACACTTTTAAATGAAGGTATTTCTTCCCATTCCTCCTCAAAATCTTTCCTACTGCATTATGGTTTTGGTTATATCACTTGATCAGAAATTAAGTGTGGAGTCCTTACAAGTGTTATTTGATAAAAAGGATCTGGGTAGACTCTAAAGAGCTGGCTACACAGGCCCAGCCCAAGGATCAGTGACGTAGTATTCATACAATTAATTGGTAGCACAGCCTTTTAAAAAGCCTTGGCACAAGTCAGATACTATTCTTCCATACATTTTAGGGATTAAAATAGATTAGGAATAATTCCTAGGAGGTAGTTTGGATGCAGTCATTTGGTTTTGGAGTTTAGAACATTCAAACAGACAGTTATGTGGTTATACAGTACCTCAGGGCCAAAAATAGGTCCTGGACAATTTTACTTACAAGTGACCCTGTGAATGCAAGAATCATGAAGTCACCAGAAGGCAGCAGAAAAGCAGAAAAGAGGCAAAAGAAAAACTGTGATCACAATTATCTCCTTGAGTTTTCATATTTTATATTTCATCATCACTGGATAAAAATGGCAAAAGCTGTCTAAGGCTGAAGGGTCCAAATCTGGAAAGAACCGCAGCGGGTCATCTGGTCCAATCTCCCTGCTCAACCAGGGTTATCCCAGAGCACACACCAGAGGATTGTGTCCAGACAGTCCTTGAATATCTCCAGTGAGGAAGACTCCGCGACCTCTCTGGGATATCTGTTCCAGTGTCCGCCCACCTGCACAGTAAAGAATTTCTTCCTCATGTTCAGGTGGAACTTCCTGTGCATCAATTTCTGCCTTCGCCTCTTGTCCTATTGCCTGGCACTGCTAAGCAGAGGCTGGTCCATCCTCTTGACATTCTCCTTTCAGATACTGATAGACACTGATGAGGTCTCCCTCTGTGATCTCGAGGCTGAATTGGCCCAGCTCCCTCAGCCTATCCAAAACCTCAGGACTCTCCCAGACTAGTTAGATGTAGAAACTGTATTTAGTTTCTACCAAGCGTAGTGTGCCTGAAATAGATAAGAGCTTCTGGGCCTCTGAAATTCAATGTTAACAGGATTGTAATGGACAGATTTCTACAATATAAAGTTCATAACAGATAGGAAAGTTTCCACCCTTATCATCTGTTTGTTGGTGTTTTTTTTAATCTCTGGTTGTTTTTTGAAACATGTTCCTAAATTTTTCTGCACAAATGTTCTCCACTCATTAAAATCAATGGTAATTTCAGCTCCACTTTTAGCAACAGAGGTCCAAGGCTCCAAAGCTCAGCTCAAGGCAGGATGAAAAGAACATTTAAAAAATAAGGCTTAAAAAATAAGCTACTGAGTATCTATTTTGCCACATATTTTAAGGGTATTCACTGTATTGAATTAAATATACATGCAACAGTTACAAAATGCCAAGCATGGAAAAAGGCACAAAAAGAAAAAATAGCAGTGGAAAAATATAAATTCACTCTCTCAGAGTTGACCGGGACAGAGCCAGAGAGGATGATGTTATCGGGTTTCTTTCCTATGTTCAGAATGCAGAAAAAGTTATTAGGGTCAATAATAACACATTAATAATATAGTGAATTCCCATGTCCTGGTGCAAGGAGAGATTATGACCCCAGTTAATGAGGCTGAAGCTGGTCAATGGAAGTGTGAACAGTGATGCTGCACTGCTAGTGCTGTCATCTAAGAGCAGCCAAGCCTGCACTCACTGCTTTGCCAAGGAAGCACCCAAAAGTTAAACATCTAAAGCAGATAATAAATTCATTAATCAAATTAGCTCAGACAAAACAGGCATCTACAGCAGTGTCCTTTAATCATAGTTATATAAAAGTTTGCAGTTTGTTGGTTGATGGGAGTGTTTTGTATATGTTTTCTTTTTTTAAGGTAACTTCTTGACACTATCATAAAACTGTGACTGAAGAGAAACTGAGGGAAATTTTCTTCCTGAGGGATAGTGGTAGAGCACAAAGCACTGATGAAACAGTGTACAGAGAAGAGAACTGAAATGAAACAAGGAAATGGGTGTTAGAGAGGTGTTGAATAGAGATCATGAAGAGGAGTGAATTGTAAGGGACAGTAAGTGCTTCAATAAGGAAAGTCTCTCATTGAGCAGACTTGCAAAATCACAGGGGATCGCCCAAAAAATGGTTAAAATTTGGAGATACACCTCCTAGTGTGAAGGGCAGAGCCTTTCCTATACCCAGACTCCATCCTTCTGCATCTGCAGTTTGCTGAAGCAGTCTGTTCTCCACTGTTTTGCATGGCAAGGATGAAATAATGTTTTGTTTGTTTAGAACTATCTAAAAATTACTCCACATAGCCTTGATGATTGGCAAACGTGGGAAGTGTGAACTGTGCGAATGCAACCTAAAAAGATGCAGACTTTAAACGGGAAAAATGTAAAGTGTTTAGAAAACAGAAACTGTTGATGAAGGTATACAGAAAATGGCTTTCAGCTTGGACTAGCTTTAACAATGAAGCACATTAACAGTTATTACAAAAAAAAATCAAAATATTTAAACACTGTTTTACAGCCTCAGCTCTAAACCTATTAGAGTGTCCTCATAAATTAATTTAAAATGTTGCAGTTGGTGAAGGTCATGCTGTAAAAGAACATATAATTTCTGACAATCATTAGAAAAGTATTTACACAATTCTAGAGATAAATAATATCCATTATGTCTAGTCCTCTGAAACTTTAAAATGCATGTATTAGAAAACAATCTTTTCCATTTTTTTTCAAATTATCTTTCTGACTCTACAGACCATGAATGTTGCATCCTTAACTGCTGTAAATCAGCTTAATTCCTGTAGTCTCAGGCCATAACCCCTGAGTTTATGAGACATGGGAAGTCTGTAACCATCAATAGTGATGGTTACAAGCCACAGTAACCATCTGATGTCAGTCTTTGAATTTCACTAAACATACCTTTTGTTTTCTCCTCCAGCTATGATGTGATGCCTTTGCATATGTTAAAAAAATATTGAGAACAAGAAGACGACATCCTAGACAGACAGCTATATCAATATTTGAATGGAAAAGGATCATTCAAAGTAAACACAGTTATCTAAGAAACACAGCATTTGATCCATATGAACATAGGTACACAGCTTGAACCCTGAAAATTGGAAAATCACTATTTTTATTTAAGGATGTATGTCTCTCTATAATAAGAACAAAGTGATGGCATTATTGTTCTCAGATAACTAAACCTGAAGACTGGGAAAAGGACAGCAGCGAAGAGAGATATTATCCATAAACACTGAAAGCAAAAATACTTATGGCTAGATGACAAAACTATTTTCACTGCAAAGAAATGAGTAGATTTACTTCCAGCTAAAAATGGTACTTTAATATGATTCACATCTGAACCAAAGAATGTCATTAGATTTTTTTTCATGAAGTGTCTTAAATATTTAAATTCTCACTTCTCAGAAGTTCACACGGTTATAGAGCAAGACTGAGAACACAGAAGGACCAGGTTACAATCCCATCATGGACACAATGATGGATTACAATCCCCCCCAGCCTTATGGGGGAAGAATGGTCAAATGAACAAATAATTTCTGAGTTCTATTTCTATAATGTGCACTATTAGGTGCAAAAGTGTGTATTGTTAGTAGCTACTACAGATGACAGATTTTTAGATTTCATACATTTTCAGAAGAAAAGGACTGCTACTGCCAAAGAGTCTCATTTCTTTACTTGAGAAAAGCCATAGCATGTCTTCTATTCGCATGTGACGACAATCCACAACTGCTACTTTGTCCAGATGTGGAAAGACAAGAGTCATCTCACCTACTGTCAACCATCAAACATTCCAATTTCACATCTAGGCGACGGCAAGAGACAGGCACCTCCTCAGGGCACTTCATGCCGTCCTAAAATAGGAGGTGCAACAGGCGAGACGAGCAGCCCTCTGGAAGTGCCTGTCTCTCCTCAGCAAGAGGAACCCCAGGATATTAGCTCAGACCACTCAGGTGTAACTTGAGGTTGCTGAAGTGAGGTGAGGGGCACCCACTTCCAGCCTCGAGGGACAGAGCAACTCTTGGCCTCCCTCCTGGGCGGGCTAGTTTGGTAGAAACCACTTTTTCCCCCCTTTTTACAAATTTGGTTTTATTTCTTTCTTTTTTCACTTCTGTCCGCTGCAGGGGTGGCTTGGCAGCGGCTTCANCCCCTCGGGCGGAGGGTGCCGATCGCCTGCTCTTTGCCTGTGCCTTGCGGGGTCCCGGCCGGGCTGCGGGCACCGGGCGGGCAGGGCTGGCAGCTCCCGGGCCGTGCGCTCCTCTAGCCGCCTCAGCCCACGCGGCGCTGCCGGGCGCCGTTCGGCTGCGCACCGGCGGAGGGGG
>VXBB01016111.1:31297-69879 GCA_013399915.1 Illadopsis cleaveri | reverse complement strand
CCTCCGGCCGGAGCCCCCGGAGCCCTCTCCCCTCGCAGGGCTGAGGCTCCCGGTGCAACTCCCTGCGCGGAGCCGGCGGACGGCGGGGAGGTTCCTCTCGTGGCGCTGGGAGCCGGCACTCCGGAGTCGGGGCTCTGCCCTGCCCCGCACCCCGGGGGTAGGGGGAAGGGTCCGCACTGGGAGTTTGTCGCTTGCACGAAGGGGAGGGAAGGAGTCGGGGAGGGATGGGGGTTTAGAGCGGAATCGCTGGAATCTTTTGTGTGTCCCTTGATTTTTTTTTTTCTTTCTTTCTTTATTTCCTTCTCTCTGCGTGCACTCTCCTTCCCATCTCTTGTTCTATCTCTGCCCACCCCACCCTCCTTTAGATCCGGCGATTCCTGCCCTCGCCTCGCCCTGTCATTGATGGGAAATCAACTGGATCGCATCACCCACCTGAATTACAGCGAGCTGCCGACCGGGGACCCCTCGGGGATCGAGAAGGACGAGCTGCGCGTCGGGGTGGCTTACTTCTTTTCGGATGAGGAGGAGGACCTGGACGAGCGAGGCCAGCCAGACAAGTACGGCGTGAAGGGCTCCGGCAGCCCTGGGCAGGAGACGCCCACTCACCACCTCCACCACCAGCTGGTGCTGAACGAGACCCAGTTCTCCGCTTTCCGCGGCCAGGAATGCATCTTCTCCAAGGTCAGCAGCGGCCCCCAGGCTGGGGACCTCAGCGTCTACTCGGTGTCAGCCCTGCCCGCCCTCTGCAAGCCGGGGGACCTGCTGGAGCTGCTCTACCTGGGGCCGTCGGAGCACCCGCCGCCGCACTGGGCCGTGTACGTGGGCGGCGGGCAGATCATCCACCTGCACCAGGGGCAGATCCGCCAGGACAGCTTGTACGAGGCGGCCGCGGGCAACGTGGGCCGGGTGGTGAATAGCTGGTACCGCTTCCGCCCGCTGGTGGCGGAGCTGGTGGTGCAGAACGCCTGCGGGCACCTGGGCTTAAAAAGCGACGAGATCTGCTGGACTAACTCCGAGAGCTTCGCCGCCTGGTGCCGCTTCGGGAAACGGGAGTTCAAAGCCGGGGGGGAGCTGCAGGCGGCTGCTGGCACCCAGCACCAGCAGCAGTACTGTCTCAAGATCCACTTGGCAGAGAACAAGGTGCATACGGTGAGGTTCCACAGCCTGGAGGATCTAATATGCGAGAAGCGCAGGATCGATGCCAGTGGCAAACTGAGGGTGATCAAAGACCTGGCTATAGTGGATGAGAAAGAATAGGGAGGGGCAGGAGTACGTGGCTATCTTCCTTCTGCCCTGCCCGGGGAGACCAGCTGCCGTAGAGTCAGGAGGCTGCACCCTCCTTCTGTGGGACGCAACTGGAAGCAGGATCCATGGCAACATTCCAAAAAAAACCAGCATTCTTTACACCCATAGCCAGTATTTTGTTTGGCTTTTAATAGCATTAATGCTGAAAGAGCAAGAGAGAGGAAGAAAAGAGGGGGGAGGTGCAGAAAGGCTGTTCTCAGAGTATGTGGACAAAGTGTCTCCTGTCAATCGATGTTGACCATTCTAGCAACATGCCAATAAAATTTCAAATTGAAATTTCTTTTAAAATTTTTATTTCATGGCTTTAATCCATGATAAGTTTTAAGCATCTGGACTGTGGATGTGGATGTAGCTAAATGAGATTCTAGCTAATATTTGCCTTGTGGCCAACCAAAAGCATCAATCATACTTTGCTAACTGGGAGAGAAAGGGGGTGTTGGGGTGGAGGATAAATGCCTGTTTGTTTTCTTTCTCCACACTGCTGCTTCAGCCTGTAGCTGCAACCCAAATTTTGTCCCAACAAACTCTGGCAAGCTATTTACTAGGAAAAAATACTTTCACATTTCTGTTTGAAATCTATCACATTTAAAATATTTGCCTTTGCTTTCTGTTTGCAGCTCTCTGCTAAATGTCATCATAATGCATAAGTTCTTTCCACCTCTTCCGTCCTCCCACCTTCCCTGCATTTCTTGTTTTGGGTTTGGTTTTTGGGTTTTTTTTAAAGTTGGTGAGCAGCTATTTTCCTAAAACTAAATTCAATGCTTAAAAGGAAGTGATGTATTTTGGAGAACAGTATACTCAGAGATCTGGCCGCTAGGATTTCATGCTTGAGCTGTGGATTTTGTACCACTGCTTTGATATCTCTCCATGCACAGGTCAACAGAATCCTGCAAGAAACAATTTTGAATTCTGCATGTTGCCTCTTTGGAACAGCAATTTATTGCATATTTAATTCCACTTAAAGAAATAGATGTAATGTGGCCAAGTTCATCTTGCATTTCAAATTCCCCGAAACTAAAAATTCTGTTCAGTGTAAGTTTAGAAATCCACAGCAGCATTTAAAAGATGCCTTTTAATGTCATGTGAGCACTGCCTTGTCTGTATTTCAGATCCTGTTCACTCATTGCTTAATTCTAAGTTTTGAAGTGCAAGATCAGAGAATTAAATATATTTTTTAAAAATCTAAACAAGTATACTGGGGCATTTCTTTTTATTATTCTGAGCTGCGTACAACTTGTAATTTTGTCTTTGCATGTTTCAGTGCTGGAAAGAAAATGCATTTGGTTCTGTTCTCTCTTCCCACATCAATGTCAGATGACAGAAATAATAGCCCTCTTTTGTATATATGTGATACACTCCACCCCCTATCAATGTACTGTGTAGCAACTCTTTTTTTTTTATTATTATTAAACAATCTCATAAGCAACCTTGTTGCAACAGTAATTTCATTTCTACAAAGCATTTTCCTGCTGAAGCTGCGAGGGTGGAGTGTACTTCATTATAATAAAAGTGTTAGCCTAAATATCTTTAAGAAAAAACAAACAAAAACCTGTATCCCCAAAACTGCACCTCTTCAGTGAAGGTCATCTAATTGGCTTTGTCCTTGCTAATAGATGTGGCAAAATTGTGTGGAAACAGGCAATGTTACTTTTATCACTTTCCCTAAAGTACTTTGTTTAGTACAATATAGGGTAAAAATGTGAATTGTAATTACTGTTGAAATAGCCTCAAACCACAGCATACTTTTTAATAAATGTGTAATATTTTAGATTTATATAGGCAATAGTGGCTGTCTGATGATGTTAACTTTTCCCATAACATGAACAGACTCTTCTACCTAGTGTTTGTGTATCTTACTGTTGAACATTAGATTGCCTAAATCGTATGTTAAAACTGATTTCCCTGTACCACTTGGTGGGAGCACTGTGGGATTGCAGAACGGCATTGGCTTTACAAACAAGGCACTTACAAAACATTAAAAACTGACAGGAGAAGGAAAGGTGGAAAAAGAAATTTATTTTATTTTTTTCCTTATAAAAAAGATGCATTAGAGACCTGAGGTTGCACGAGGCAGGGAGAATTAAATGAAGAGGGAATAAGTACCAGAATGTTTATGAATGAAGGCAAGAAAAATAAAGCAGAGATTTGTTATTTTTGATTTCTGGAATGCTTTTTCTTCAAATTGCTGTTAGATTAATAATGGGATTGGACAGAGGTTCCTTAGAAGAGCAGAATTGTATGTCCTCACTAGTGAGAATTTAAAACATGTTAAATTTAAAATTTTCACTGTGCGTTCTGAATACTCTTTCACTCAAAACCCCATTTTCTCTTCATATTTTTTTACAATGATTTACTAATCTGTTCATAAACATAATGGTTTTCCTTGTCTTACTCAACTAGATGCTGAATGATATTTTGTAATACATAAAAGAAATTATAGAAGCTAGTGTATCCTTATTTATTTAAGCTGTGTCAGAGACGCAGCATCACTCTGGCATCACTCTGAATTAGTACAAATAAAGATACAACAATGTAAGCCCTTAGTCCTTTGCATAAGGACTGGAAAAAAATATATTGGAAATAGTAACAGCTGGTATTAACCTAAGATATAGTCTTGCCATGTCTGTGTTCAAGTAGCAGTCTGTAATTAGCAACAAGGGTACCCATGCAGTTTATTTTTCTTTAGCTTGATTTCAGTCAGAGCTACCGGCAGCAATCTGGTCCTGATTCATAGCCCATTGAAGTTAATGGCTCTTGCTGACCAGTGAACTTTGGATCAGATTGTTAGGAGGTGGTTAAAATTTGTGGAGCTTGAGGAAGAGTAAGATTTAAGATGACACTTCAGAGACCAGGAGGGCCACCTTTCTGAGATGGGAGACCATGGACACAGGCAGCACTGAGAAAATATGGGAAGAAAACAGACAAGTTTCAAGTGTTAACCTGAAATGGCAGTAGGGAATCTGTTAAAAAGACTCAATGAAAAGTGGGTATAAAAAGTTGTTCAGTGCCTTGAAACAAGAATTAGAAGGCAGGGAGCAGTCAGCTGCAAGAAAGGCAATGATGCGAATGACTTACAGGTAAAAATGTAATTGATTGTATTCATCATTCAGGATCAGTGGGCCTGGCAGAGTTAACATTTCCGTTTCCAGCACTAAAGATATTGACAAACTGTATTATATCTGTGGAATCTGTTTGCATTCTTTGGTCTAGCTACCTAGGGTAAATATTTACATCTCATTCGTTGCTCTTGAAGTACTGACTTGTAATATGACAGCAATGTCAAGATACTTTGCAGTCTTTCTTACATGTCACGTTTCAAGCTTTCTGTTAGCTATTTGAGTAACAGTTCTGTAGAATTTCTTTTGCTTAGATACAATTCTCTTTCAAAATGCAATCCTTTGAATTGCTTTGAGACTTAACATTTTATTAAAAATTCATTTCATGTCCTCTAGAAACATAGAGAGCCTTTGTGAAATGTTTTCTTGTCATGACCAGAATGTTTACTGCTTATTGGCTGTGCATACTGGGAGATGGCTGTAAGGATGGGTAGCAAAATAGGTTTTGCTACTGTCAGAATTTGTCTCCATCCTCATCTTATGTCTCCAGAGGACTTTGTTTTAATTTTTTAGGATTCTTTTTCTCCTTTCAAGTATTAACAGTTGTATAAAATGAAAAAAAGCCAAAAACCCAACCTAAACCAAAACCCTCATAGCGTGCTTTTTATGGCTATATGCTATTGATCCGTATAGTGGATTTCAGGTTAAAACCAGGGTGCAACAAGACATGGCCTTTGGGGTGTGACAAGAAGTGGCCCTTGGTCTGTGCTAGAATGTGCACGTTCTTAATTATCTTGCCTCTTTTCACTTAAGTGTCTTTCATATTCAGGTAAGTAAAAGTTTCAACTGCCAGAGTTTATAGACCTGTTTATGTGATGTATTGAGTGTCTGTAACTCCAGCCGTGTTTGCTGGAGTTGAGGGACTGCTGTCTCACACAGAGCATCTTGTGGGATCAGGTGCCTCAGCCTGCCAAGCTCCCCACCCTCTGTCTGCAGCTACAGAGGAAGTTGTGGTCTGGGGAAGCTACTGTGAGTTTCAAGATTTAATTATTTTCTGTGAAAGATTTCTACTAGAGTAGTGTATAGACAGTATCCTGCCCATAATTATACTTGGATGTGACTAAAACATTCTGTGTGCTGCTGCTTATGGTGTGAAAACACTCTGCTTCCTGCTTTATAACCCAGGAGAAAGATAGAAGTCCCAGTGCCAAAGAAGTAATCCAGAAATACTTATGGAGGTATGATTGGGCTACCATGCTGTGGGAGTTTCACTGCAGAATTGAGGTCTGAAGGATAACATTACATGACTAGTGTGTGATCAAGTGCTGCTGTTAGTTTGAGTGTCAGTGTTTAATGGCAAGTGTGGAATTTATTTGCTTACCTTGTTGTTATGAAATATTTAACTTTTCTATCCTATGAGTTCAGATTTGATATTTGAAGCTGTCCTATGTTCATGGGTCTTCTGACTCAACATTAGTTTGATCTGTCAAGAGTTTTTTACAAGTTTATTGTCAAGAAAATGAATACTGACTGGTAACAGATACTTTACAGAACTGCTAGTAAGTAAATCAAAAAGAGAGTAGTGTAGATATTAGGTTGAAAAAGGGGAATGAACTGAGAATCTTCTGTTACTGGGCATATTCACAGATTTGTTCCAGATTATATAGATATAATCTACAGTGATATAAACTGCCAGTGCTTTATTTTTCTAAAGTGATTGTGGCATTCTACATTCTCTCTTTTTCAAAATACTGTTCTCTGTCTAAATAATCCAAATCCCCAGTGAAGTTCTATTTTTTTATATTGAAATTCCATTGAAGATAATAGTTACTTTATTCATATTTGCCTTTGAGAAATAAGCTAGTATTTTTTTGTTAATGGATTTATAATTAAGCAGCTAGCAATATGCAGTTTTATTTCTTAATTTTAAATATTTTGCATCAAGCAGAAATGTATTTAAATTGATATGTCCAGAGGAATGATAGAACTTCCATTAGCAGGGTCCATTCAGATTAAGAATATAGTTGTTTTGGGTTTTTTCATATTTTAATTTTGGAACCTTGGGGCATTTCTGATTCTGCAGATGATGCATGTATGTAAAACTGCCTGCAGGATCAGGACTTTTAAAATAAAAGATCTCTCCCCTTTCTGTGGCGTTAACTTTGGGCTAAAATCAAGGAGTAGGACTTAGCCAGGATCAAAACCTCAGCAGCAACCTCCTATGGGATTTAATGGAAGGCTCATGTGTGTGATGTCTACCATAAGGGCCTTAATCACATTTTCTTACTTGTACATATAGTAATCATCTATGCAAATTGGCATTTTCCTAGGTGAAGTGGGTTAATGCTTTTCAAACATCCCCTGGACTTTCTCTTGTGTGTCTGTGTGGGTACATGTGTTGGGCACAAATAAAAAATTGGAGTTTAGTGCTGTAGAGCCTATATCTCCAGCTATTTTGACAAGAACTCAGGTGGAATTTGGAAGCAGTGTGGCTACAGCAGGAAAGGGTGGAAGAATTTGCAGTTAAACTTCAGGCTACTCAAGGAAGATGTTCAGAGCTAAGCTTGAAATTCCATTCTTTCTCTTCTCCAAGGTGCAGGAGGGTGAATAGCTTTTCACCCCTCACACATAAAACCATTCACACTTTGGAGATCCATGCTACTTCCTAGGCAAAATAGGGTGGGTAAAATATGCAGTGTCTCATCAGCCTTAAGAAGCAAACAATTTTTCACAGTTTAAACACTATTTGGATACAGTGTGGCATTGGCAATGCATTTTGAAAAGTCCCATTTTTAAGCTGACAAACTAAACAGCATAATGTTTATAAATGGGAAATCTCAATAAGCCTTCTTGTTAATCTCTATACAGCAGAGGTAAGAACTTGTTCCCAGTTTGTGTATATAAAAGAGCAACCCTGATTCAAGAAAATTATCATGGGGTAGAATTTGGAAATGAATGAAAAAATCTGACTCCAGATTTAGTTCTGATGTGACACTATCACTACTGCAGGTAAATAAATGGCAGATGCCAAACAGTGTGAATAAATACAAACTTCTGTATTGTGACACTTCTTCACAGCAGAGTATTTTATGGTACAGAAGGAATATTCCTTGTATGTTATTCAATATGAGTAAACATACCACAATCTGGTCTTAAAACAGATCTTTTCTTCCATATGTTCCTATTGTTTCCATATGCCCTTTCAGTCAGCTGAAAGCAATATAAAAACTAAGCCTGGAAAATATACTAATTGATTGTAAATATTTAGGCAGAAATTTATATGCATATTGACATATAACTAATAGATGTATATACATGCAGATTTGCATACCGTGTGTTATGTATACACACACACACGCACACACACACACACACACACACACACGACAAGTCTTGACTATTTTGTAAGTATTGGTAACAAATGTCAGTCATTTCAGTATGTATATTATCTGTGTAACAGATGGGTACCCAAGGGTTTGCTGACAAGATTTTAGCACTGTTCAAATATTTGTTCTTTAGGGTATGCCATGGTCTTCTGACATGAAGAGAAGTGAGTTAAATATGTGGGATTTGGCATATTGCTACTTACTGGAGGAAAAATATCAAGAAACACTGCACTTTGCAATAATGAAGTACCCTTTTAGAATGAACTATGCTGCTACTGACTTGTGTATTTATAAATAAAAGAATGATCCAATGAAGAATCCATCTATCTTTCTCTTTGGCATCTTTAAATGGATAGTGCCACAAAGGGTTCTTTTTCATAATTCGAATGCGCTTCCACTCAGTGTAATATTTTGGAATCATATCACTGAAATTAGTAGTGTTGTTCATACATGCTCAACTGTTGTTGTGTAGTTGATCTAAAGTAAAGAAGTGGCTGTCATTGATATTTCTTGATTTTTCTCATCTTTCTTTGAATTGGTAAGTTTATTTCAAAGGCTAAATGGTGTGACTTTGAAAAGCACTTACTACTGATTGGACACTCTCCATTGAATTCATTAGTGATTTTTCACCAGAGTTAGGCTTAAACTAACTTCTTTTAGAAACTTTACTTAATGGATAGAGGATGAAAATCACCTCTGTCTGAAGAGTGTTTTTTGTGGACTGAATTGCTGAGAGTTGTACATCTGAGTCCTTGAAAAGTGAAATTTCATTTCAAGAAATAGACTAACACTGTTATTTATTCTGTGTCCTCATCCACAAAGTTTTTGTAGCACCTGGTGAAAGACTGTGGATCTTTTACCTATCCAAAATTCTTTGTCCTCATCAAACTACCTGTGGGTGATAGGAGGCCCTTTTCCATGTACAAGCCTATGTTACAAAGACTATTGGAACAAATCCTTGGCCAGAGATTTCTGTCATTTCTAGAGACTGTGGGAAGTAAGAGAACTAACTCATTTATCAAGCCAAAGCCCTTTAATAAAAGTATTTTTTTGAAATAAATAAATATATTGCTACTAAAGGTCAATACAGTCTAACAGATCATGGACCACAATTGCTGGCAATTAAAACATTGGACAGAGCATCAGCAACAGCTTAAGAAATTTAGATTGCATGTTAAGGTATCACTGACACTGACAGAAGTACTTTAGATGAATTCAAGGACCTATTTATGTTTATCAGAGACTATATGATACAACTGTTAATAGGCCAGAGCCTACTTTAGCTTTGGACTCAGACCTTGTTGCATGATATGTCAGCCTACCTGACAGGCTTTCTGGATTAGTATTTCCAGCCTGTTCTGACTTTATACTATTGATTCTTCAGTTAGGGGTAATCAAGGGTCATTAATAGTGAAAAGTTCACTTTAATTGACCCATTGACTCATTTTAATTATAGCAATATAAAAGAGTGTCAGGTGCTAGACCCCTACACGAAGGGTTAGTTAATATGCAGATTCATCCTGGCAGTAATACTGCGTGGATCCCCCTAAGGGCTGTAGAAGAGTTTCCTACTTTATCTCTCAAGCTGAAGAAATAGGGGAAAAAAGACTGGTAGAAAAAAATGGGTTCTAAAAAGGAAAGTCATACTCTGCAGAAATCTTGGGCTGTTCTTTTATACTTGTGCTTTGTATACAGATAGAAGCATGTGCCGATAAAACTCCTCTGTGTTAGAAGCACCAATTATAGAAATGATACCCTTTAAATTTTGCCATGCTAGAAGCTTGCATACATACACTGAATAAAGAGGATAATCTTTTGCTTTTTCATTTTGCAGCATGCTACTAACTTTTCTTAATCTGTAGGAACCCAAAGTTCACTGTCTGTTGATAAGATACCCCAAGAGCAATAGAAATGTCAAGTTTTTGCATACTGCAAGAGATGTCAGTACTGAAAACCAATCTTCAATTTCATTCTCCTGAAAACCTTAATCTCATACATACCTTTGAACTTTTAATGACTTTCCTAAGAATAATGTCCAAGATAACAAGAAAGGAAATAAAGTAGAAACAAAAAAATGTCAGAGAAAATCTGTTTCATGTTCATCTATGGAGTGTCATATCTTTCTTTTTTCCTTGAGATAGGAAATTCCTATGGATATTTAGAGAATTGTTTGGTTAGCAGCCTTCATAGACTTAAAAAAAAAAAAATCAGGTGTGCTTTACTGAAAAAGTAATGCTAAGGAAAAGGAATACAGACCTTTTCAACTATAAAGGAGTTGCTATATTGGCAGGAAGACTCAATTCGTGTTCTTTAACTATTCCAATCCTTATATGAACCAGTTTCAGATGGAATAGCTCAAAAACATGAAAGAGTTGTTTGTTGGTTTTGTTCACAATAGTCAATATTTTACAAATATGACTAGTCATTTGTGGTATATCAGTTTCTCAGAATTTCACTGAAGACCTGTCAAACTGGTTATTTTTTCCAAATGTTGTCAAGCCTCTGCCTTCTGAAAATAAAGCTCCCAAGCAGACTCCAGTTAGAAACTGAACACTGAAGACAGATAATGTGGAGCTTGGAAAATATTACTCACATATTTTAAAAAGCTTTCATTTATGTCAAATAAATCTTACAAAACATAGAATTCAATATTCTATCCTACTAAATATTAAATATATTGGGAATTTTAAACATACAAGTTATCATAGTGTACATGTAAAAAAAAAGATAACTGCTAAGCAGTTTGTCTTAAAAATTAACCTCTATATCTTGAATGCAAGATGTAAAGGTTGAAAAAGTATTATTTAAATCTGATTTATGAACTAATCTACCCCTTTTGGGTAAGGTTTCCATTATCATACAATTAAATTGTCTATGTAGATCAGTGCTTGTGGGATCTCTGGTTTTGTTGGTTTTTTGTTTGTTTTTTTTTTTCTTTTACTTTTGCAGAAGAATGGCTCTGTGTGATCACAGCTAACCCCTACAAGGATACTGGCATCTCTATTATCTGTACATTGAGTGTGATCATTAACTGCTAGCCAGGAAGACAGCAGTAGAAAAATCAATACAACTTTGGTCAGAGGAAAAATAAGGCAGGGGTGATAGTTGTGGGAATGATCCTTCTACAAATGACATTTTGTCCAATTTCTGAGTGGGAGCAATGCATGATGCAAATGCAACAGAGAGTGGAGATAAAAATCAATTCTAAGACTTACCAGACATAAAAAATAATGTTAGAAATGACACAGTGGAACACCTAATGGACTTTCCACCAGGGCCAGTAATATCATATGAAACTGACAAATGATCACCAGTGGAATGATATTTAGAAATGTCCTTGCCATTCCCATGGTGTCAGTGTCACCAGGTGATGTAAATATAAAACATGCAATATAGCAAATCAACCTAGCTCTCATCTGGTTGCTGAGAAGCACCCCATGTTGGTGAAATGCAGACATTGGTGAAATGCAAAGTGTTGCCACAGAAAAATCTGATTCACCTGATTTCAATTATCAATATTGACTTAGGCTTTTTCAGTAGTTAATGGGAATGGGATGTCCGAGCTAAGCCATTCTCTGAAGATGCCTGGATCTCCAATGGCAACAGGGAATCTTTAACATAGCTATGATCTTAGATTAGCATAACTATAATCTTAGTCTACATATTGTAGTGGGGTAAAAACACACTGAAAGGCTCTGATCTCCCCTCCTCCTCCAGTTTTTCACGTAGAACTTGTACATATAGCCTAAGTTACTCATCTGGACCATGCTCAGAGGACAACTCATCCTATAACAGTACGTATGTAATAAAATCACACACTGCAAGTTCCTTTCTCTCTCCCTGTTCAGTGTTTACACAACTAAGATTAACTACTGGAGTAGCTCACAACGATGAGAGTAACTTAGAAAAAAATTGTCCTGAAACTACATGCTTTCTTCTCTGCTAAACCAATAAACCCTGGTCTACTGAGTTGGGGAATGCTGTATGATCTCAAAGCAATGACAGTCTGAGATAGATTATAGATAATAGATAAACCCTGTAATTAAACAAAGATTAAATGACACAGAAATTATGTTGGAATTATAAACAATATATTAAAAAAAATTTAAGAATTTTGAAAGGTCTGCTGAATCATTTGCCCAATTCTAATCACATAGAGAGAGAGACAGGAAAACCTGCTGCCCTCTAGTAAGTTTACAGAACTCAGTCAATTATTTTAAGGATTTCCTAGGAACTGATTGCCAGAGCATCTGGACATCTTACAATAAATTAAAAGCAAATATTAATTACACAACTATCCATTCAGACGGCTCAATGCACTTTAGCTGCCATTTATTTGTCTCACAAAGGACCAACATACTGACATGTTAGTTAATTGAATGCTTGATTGAACAAGTAAACCTTACACTACACTACAGCCTGCCAAATTTAAATTCTGGTGGCCTGCCAGAGAAATAGTTTTTCAATGTGAGAACCCAGCACTGATATCCTAGAAAACATTATTTTGATGGCTCATTCTGTGAGACTATAATTTTTCTGAGGTGATACAATGTGAGAGGTGTTCTAATGTACATAATGTAATGATGAGAGATGGTTTCCATAACTCTTGAAGTTTTAAATATTGTCAATGAAATCTTCGAGCATGTTTGAGAAAAAATTATCAGCACATATTTATAAATAACTCCTGTTTTATGCTAATTACAGCAGATTTTGTTAAAAAAACAAAACAAAACAAAACAAAACAACAAAAAAAAACCAAAACAAAACAAAACAAAAAAAAACATATACATTCTGTATTTGCTGAAAAATCTCCGGTGATTATTGCCATTGCTCTTACCTTAATCTCAGGTAGCATACATAGAGACAAAGAAGATATGGATAAATAATACAGATTACATTTGAAAGGATGCTTTGTGCTAGGAAAAAAATGCCCATAGTCCTCTAGAATATCAACTAGGTAACCTTACTAGTAAAGACTTTATTATGGTCTGTATTTCTATAGATGACAGGATGTCCAGTCAGCCATATATATACTCACTTGTCTTCATCAAAACTTGGTTAGATGGTGTTAGTGATAGTCAGTACAGCAAGGAGACAGCAGATTGCTTTCAGGAGACGGAAGCGTAGGAAATCAATGTAACCATTTGTGATTGAGTTAGCACACTTTAAGGTTAATAACGTACCTTAACTCTTACTCAAAGCAATGACAAAAAATTATTTGAAAGTGATGTGAGACCTTTTTCCCAGAGCTCTGAGAAATCTCAGATTCTAAAGCTGAAGTCCTGATGTTAAGATAATGTAAGCTGAAGAAAGGTGAAATTAAGACAGAATTAAAGGCAGGCAGAAGACCTAAGTTTGATACCCTTAATAACACTGTAAATCCTCAAGTGATTAACTGCTGTATTTTGCTCATATGTTCAATGATTTATTCATTAACCAGATTCTTCTTTAGTCATTTGCAAGCAGAGGAAGTAGTTTGCTCTTCTGTAGCATATAGTGTAGTTCACTTTCTTACACCATCTGCAAGTTTTATTTAAAATAATTCATGCAACTCCCATAATCTCCTCTGCTTTAATCCTGTGATGTGGTTTATTGGACATGTCTGTGGCTCATGAGGGTATGGCGGCACAAAGAGTAGATGTTCTGTGAAATCCATTTACATATAGCAAGAAGACTAACTTTGTTGAGGATTGGACATGTTTATTCAAGTGATTCCACTCTTATGGTTCAAAATCGGTTCACTGGCTGGGGACTTGTCATTGAAAAGTGCTATAAGAAGTCCATCTTTCAGGGTTTGAAACTGCCAGTTTCTATTAAATGCAACGTCAAATTCATTTCCCCATTTGTGTCTAGTACTTTTAAACTAATTGCCTTCCTGTCCTCAAAGTTACATTAGCTGTTGTTTTTCTTCAAAGGAAAGATAATCTTATATGTTTTGATGGCAATGCCATTTCATGTTCCATCAACACAAATCTCTTTGACAAGACTGGTGACCTGCGGGCGAGTGCTCAGGCAGCAGGTGGTAAACCATTTGTCCTCCTTGTCATGTTCTTAGATCAGCCCATTCCACTCACAGAAGTGGAGAGAAAGGCCACATTTTTCTGTGTAAAATCACAGAAACAGTCACATCTTTGTCTTTTCTAAAGCAGAAAAGCTGTTATTTCTCAGGTACTTTGTTATTTGTCTGACAGTCCCTTATAGACAATTCCTTATAATTATAACATACAATACATGTATTGTGTTATATATTATATATAATGCCTTATATGCTTGAAGTCCTGCCTTTCCTCACTGTCATGCAGATTTGAATCTGTTGAAAATGCAATTAAGAATGTTTTTTGCTACAACTTGATAAGTTCCAGTTTCAGCCAGGCCTGAATGGTTACAGAAGTAATTCTGATGTGGACAGTATTGTGTTCTTTTGTTCCATCAGCATTCCAACTTACCTCACCTGTACAGTCACACACCCCTGGTATAGTGTGGTGGATGATATCCCAAAAGCAAAATTTGTGTCACTATGCAGGGAATCACAGAAAATTCAGTAGCATAAAAAAAAAGGAGGATGTTCTTGCATTCAGTTGTAACATCATCCTTGAAGGCAAATGTCCTATATTTCTGGACCTTTTCCCAGTGCTGTTCAATGCATAAAATTAAGAAGCAATTGAATAAAATACATGGACATCATCTGGAGCTGTAATCAGAAACCAAGGCTGCCTGTAGAAGCTGGAAGAGTTCAAGCCAAAGCCCATCAAAGTCAATAGACACTCTTTCATCTGTTTCAAAAGGTTTTGAATGAGGGCCAGACTTGCTTCTGAAGCTCTCTCTAGACTCAGTTTGTTCATGGCTATAGTCTGCCTGTAGTTGCCATGGCACAGAACATGAAACTACTTAAAATGAGGAAGATATTGAAGTGCTAATGCTGCACAGTTCAAAGTATCAAAGGTGAATTTAAGTAATAAAAAATTCTAGCCACCTCTCTGCAAGTTCTTTTCTCCAACTCCTGGTTTCTCAGTATTGAAATTTAGCTATCCAATGCAAGACAATGACAGGAAGCATTTGCATATCCTTACTTCACTGCTCAACTGTACTTTTTTCAAGTTTATTGTGATGGTGTATGCTCTGATTGATCAGATGTCATAAATCACTTTATCAAGTCCCATCAAGTAATGACATTTCCTATCTAGAAAGACAGATGAATAAAGGATGCCCAGCTTAAAAACTGGTATGCAGAAACCTTAAATGCTCCTTTCATGAATTTTTGAGTTGGCTGAAAATTATCCAGTAAAAACGTCTGCCTGAGAAATTCGAACACCACTCCATGGTTCCTGCTTGAGTTATTCCTAAAGAAGGATAGAAAAAGGATCAGAAATAAATCCATGATTACAACTGAAAGATCATTTACATTAATATAATTTGCACCAGGTTTTTATTCACAGGCTTGAGCTTTACTTTTTTTTTTTCACAACTGGAAAAACATACAAATATATTTAAATAATCCCATCTTGAAATAAAAAGTGATAATATCCATTCTTGAAAAGATGTAATAGTTAGCATTTGGTTTATTAAATTAAACTACTTATTTGTTCATTAATTCACTCATTATGAGTGCATTTTAGAATAAGATTTGAAAATACATATAAAAATCCAAATACTTCAGAAATCCTCATGACTTTTATGAAAACAGTTTTTCAGTTGTAAGTAGGTACAATTAGTTTTATATCCAGCTTGCATTTGAAGATTAGAGCATTTTAACAGGTAACCAAAATATATCTCTTTTCTCATAGTTTTAGATATTGCATTAAACTTCTGCTGATCATATTATCTTTTCATAAGTTCTTCTGAAAATATTATTATCTCTTGACCTGGACAAATAATGGTGGTTGTTTGGTGATTCTGGTCATGGTATCAGAAACTAAACTATGTAAATATTCACATATGATCTATAAGGTTGCATCTTTTATTCCATCAGACATAAGCAGCAACGAATGGCACAGTAAAATCTATTTGGATTTTGGGGCATGTTATACTTTTTTATGCCACATGACAATAATTTATTCCATTTACATCAAAAAAAAAAAAAGATAAACATCTACTGTAGTAATGCTAGCTCCTAAACTCTTCATAAACAAGTAGAAGTACTTTTAAAGAAATTATTTTTTAAGTGGCCTATTGTCATCCAGTTTAACATATAAGAGTGGACAGCACAGTGCCTGCTTCAAATTCTGAAGCAGCCATACAATCTGCTCTTTGATTCAGCAGAAAACATGAGAGCAGACCCTCAAGTTTTGGGGTTTATTGTAAGTCCTCATCCAATAGTTCTCTTCAGAGGTCTGCATAATCTGCCTGGTCAACTCACTCATCTTCTCAAGCTCTGAAATGCTGCAGATGTCAGCTCTGCAGTCAGCCTTACAATCCATGATTGAGAATGACTTGCATCGAGACATTGCTCCATTGTGGAATATCAAATCAGAGCTGAATTTTTTACTTCCATATACCTGCATTCAAGTTCTCATTATTAGGAACCATAGTATTTCTCTGCTGGGGGAAAGAAGGAGGCAGGAGGGAGAGAAGTGAGAAGCAGAGTAACTGTGACTTTTATGCTACACAGCCCTGAAGCTTTTCTTGCTAGAAGGGACGGAATAACTACATCAGTTCTAATGAAGAGACCAAAATTACTGAAGGAATGATTTGAAATTTTATGGATCTTTTGGGACCAAATAACATTGGATACTGTTTCCTACCAATATTTATTTTTTCATGTGATGATATTAACACTGGAGACTCACTTTCGCCTATTAAGTTTGCCAAGGTTGCTTATTTTCTCCTTCTCTGTGTGCATGTGTATGATTCCTTACCTTTAAGTTCTAGAAGACTCTAAAAGGGGAAGAAAAACCCCAACCAAACAAAAAAAAAGGGGCTGGCTGTAAAAATAAGCCTGACTTTTGTCTTGACCCTTGGGTAGATTGTTCCAATGCTGCCTTAACATACTGAAGTACTGATATCAACAGCAAATGAAAGAACAACCCCAACCAAGTCCTCTGCTCCACCTTCCTCACCACATCTTGACATCCATTTTTTTATTCTCAGGGTCTTACTGCTTTTCCAGCTAAAGTCCAATAGATCAGAGAGTCATCTAGTGGACAAATAAAGGAATTTTTAATAAATTTACAACTCTGGAGCTCTTGTCTGTCCTCAGCTCTTATAGGCTACCTCAGACACTGACAGCAGAGAAGAATCAGGCAGCAGAGGGTAAAGTTGTTGTTGGAGAAAATAAAAAGGGAAATTAAATCCTATCTCCTGCTGCAGAAATAAAACAGTGCACTCTCTCAGGGTCATTTTAAAGTTAATGTCAGCTGAAAATTTGGACATGTCTATATCAGCCACTGTAGAGTACTGAGAATTAGAGTCTCAGCTTGACCATAGCAATTATTCATGACCTGGTGACACCAATGCCTAAATAGAAATTTTATATATCCATGTAACTGAATGGTAGAAACTATTCAGGGCAGGGAGATAAAACTCTTAAGAATTTATCTTTTCAGTTTTCCTCTGAAGGTACACAATGCAAATCAACAAATAAGCACTAGGCATTTCCCTAGGTTATTAGTTTTTATGCTTTGTCCAATTGTGTTCCCTAAACTGGGCTTCCTTTTCCTTTGATCAATGAACTTTTGAGTTTGTAAATTGAGTTTAAAATTTCAAACCTTAAAAGCCAAATTTTATATTATTTGCATTTAATTCACATGTTTTTCTAACTCACTAAGGCATCTTTTTACAGTGACCAACACCAGAGGCTGTAAGAGAATACACAGATATTTATTTTTTTCTCTTCCAATTTAAAAAAATGGTACAACATCCTCTCCACAACATTAATTACAATTGATTATTATTCCAAACACTCGGAAGAACCTACAAACACCCGTTTGTTCTTTGTTTTCTATCAAATTCCTGTCTCAGCATTTACCATTTTTTTTATATCCTGCCTCCATTTCTCATGTAAAATCAATTCTTGTTCTATGATGCAAGAATTTCCCAATCTACTTTCGATATATTACTAATGATTTTCTATCCTAATTTTTTTTCTACCATGCTAAGGAAAGGAAACACCGTGGTTTTATTACAAGTTTTTCTAGGCCTAATTTTTATGACTGTCTTCCGAGTCCTTCCATTTAGTAAAATTTTTCTTGTGCCGTCAGGATATCTGATACACGACTCCAAATATTCCTTGCTAACTTCGGGCACAGGTTTGTAGAAAGACATTTTAAAACTCCCTGTATACTCTATTTTTTATACCTCTTAATATTTTCTTTGGTTTAAAAGCAAGCTTCCTTCCTTAAGGCAAATTCTTAGTAACTCTTAAATTCTTAAGATAATTATTAAGTTTCCTCCCAGGTTTTACTTTTCTCCTATAAATTATAAAGACTTTTAGCAGGACTTCCACAGTATCTGACACAAATTTAGGGCCAGTAAGAAAAGGACAGATTAAGTGTTTTGGAGAGGTATCTTGTACACTTACTCTAAGCAAATTATTTCTTTGTCCTCAGAGTCTATCTGCCACATCATGTTGTGAAACTTTAAACTCAAAAACTGAGGAAAATACAGATGATCTTTCAAATTGCTTTCAGATAAAGTTTTTGGGGTTTTTTTTCCCATAGCAGTTCATCAAAACATTTTGAAGTTCCATTTTCAGAGGAAAGAAATAAATGAATTGCAAGTTTTCAATAATTAAATGTTTAAATAAGCTGTTTGACCTCAGTCCTAAATGGCTTTAATAATTCAAAGTTACAGAGCAATTAAAACATTAAAAACTCATAAATAAGAGTGCAGCAAACTTGCCACATTAATTTGAAAGATTTTCTGTGATCACTTGTGTAACACTCTATCAGATCTACTGCAAAACCATCTGAAGTGTCAGATTTTTTGTTTGAAAAACGTTGCATACAATATTTTATTATCTGCTGTCACTTTCTCCCATGTTTCTCTGCCTGCCAAGACTGCAACCAAAACTTTTACTTGCTGCTTCTTTTGATCTAGGCTGGTCTTCTAAAGGTTCATTTAAGAAAATGAGGTTTTATTTTCTTCTTTCAAATACTCACCTAGTGCCTGATACATAAGTGGATTACCCTGTGGTCCTCTGACGGAGGGAGCTGGCCATGAGAAAAATGCAGCATAAGTTTTGAACTGTCATTAAACAGGTTTGCTGAGAAAAATGGAGCAAAGGTGCTCCTTTACTATTGTAAATGTGAACAATGTAACTGTAACAAATGATACTGACTGGCACAATGGGGCATTCAGCTGTTGCCAAAGCAGGAAAAGCACAACCTTGGCCAGTTCTGGTCATGTGAGCTTACAAAAAACCCCACCCAGTGCTGGTAAAGGGGTGACACAGAGTCACTGTTTTGTGCTTTTCTACTTTTCCTGTTATTTTGTCTTTGCTCTTCTGTTGATGATCCATAGGGACACCTCTCCAGACACCCATTCAGGATATCTACAGCAATCCCACCTACCAGGAATAGACACACAGCTGTAATTAAATTCAGCTTTCTTTGTCAGAAAGGGCTAGAAATGTGATGCCAAATAAAAAGATGATAAGACCCCTTGCTTGGTGAGAAGTGGCCAAACTCATATTAGAAGTGTATAATGACTTTTTCATTACACTTGTGGACCACCAGAAAGCTGCAGGCTCTCCCCAGCAGATTTCTGAAGTTTTAAGGCTCCAAACACATTGGAAAAATCTTGCACATATTCCAGACAGAACATTCCACATTTTTTCCCAGAAACAACCTTAACAAATAGCACATTATGATCTTTATGTACCACACTGATAAAACTTCCCATTCAATTTAACCTTCAAAACATCCTCCCTGTCTCTCCCCCAGATATAATTTTTGAGTTCAGCAGGGAATATAATTATTGAACAATGAGTGTTTGTCAGAAAAAGGACAACATAGTGAGCTTGGAGAATAAGCAGCTTTTGAGTTTTCTGTCACTAAAGCACCCTTGTAAATTTACTTGAACTCTGATGAGAAAAAGACAGCTGCATTCAAGAGGAATAAGACCGTGTGAGTCACAAGGAGCATTTACTCCCTGAAATGAGACAGAAAGCAGTTCTTTTACTCTATCATTAGTAGGGGTTCAAAATGTTGGTGGTGCTGGGGAGGATATAACTGCCTGCTAAAAAACTTCAGGGGAGAATAATCTAGTCTTGCCTCAGACATGAGAACATTAACATTTCAGAAGCAGCATCACTGTGTGATTTCAGTCTAAAAATTATTTCAAGGAGAGTGCTAGTGTCAAACAGCTGGTACGAATAGACAAGTGGCTTACAAGTGTTTCTAAAGCCTGCTCTTTTTTATTCTTTTTCTGCTTCTTCTGGATTCTTAGGGAAATATATTCTTTGTGTCCATTTATAGCGTCTAACGTAATTATCACTAAACCAACTGGCAATTGAATCAGGCTGTCTTAAGCACTCATGAAAACTGTTAAATAAATAAATAAAAACACAGTCTTCTAAGGAGCAAATTGACAGCACAAGAATAATGTGAAATTCAGTCATTAGGGGGGTAAATAGAAGTAGGACTTCATTTTATAAAGATTTGTTGTGATTAGCGTTATCCACAATTACATAGTAAGTTTTTTCAAAGTCGTAATGGCAGTAATAATGGCTACAGAATTGAAAGAGCTCAGCACACAACATGCAGAAGCTGACAACTTACTTTTATGCTTTAGTGGGAGTGATGCTGTCAGAGGCAGTGGCTAAAAAGCCATTAGGAGAGCGTGTGAGCTCTCTACACACAGGCTGAACATCACTAAAATGTGACACTCCTGTCTCCAGTCATTGAATCTGGTGTAGGTAAAATGTTTCCCTGTCAGCAGAGGAATCAGCTTGTGTTTTCACTGAAGTTAAAGAATATGCCAGGCTGTGGAAGTCTGTAATGTTCAACACTGACTTGCTTTATACTTTGTTCACCCATCTGTGCTCAGAGAACTGCCCATTTTGGGAGTTACACAGCTCTTGTTTTTCCAGGCAAGTGTCAACCTTGATCTGCTACCAGAAAGTTTAGAGGGCTGAACAGCTCAGAAATGGAGAGGTTTATAGAGATAGCTCTAAGTCATGAAGCAAGAATTAGGCAGAAACACTATTCAGTGCAGGATGTTAATACCTGGCCTATGAAGATATTAAATATCAGTTGCAGACTCTGAAGAAAATGGAAAATCTAGATCCTCTGTAAATCCATATGGGATCAGTAAGACAACAATGACTATAAAATCATTACTGTAGCTATTTTCCTCATCATCCCTCCCAGTCTGATGTGAGAAGGCAGACTGATGGGTGAGAGTCACAAACTCAGGACCTGTGAGAAGTAGCTTATGTTGGCCACTAACAATGGCTCTGAGTGTGGAGAGATCCACAACTTCTGGAGACCTGAGTTTTCATCTTGGCAAAGAGGGTTTCTGCATCTCACATGAAAATAATTCAACCGATATGTCTCAGTTTAAACCCTCCAAGACTTTGAAATAGCCTTGGTAGCCTAGTAGGGAATCATATCTTAGTGTTTTTCTTCCAGACTTGAATTCTGTCTGCAGAAATTAAAGGGAAAACAATTACATAGAGAGTTATTTGTCTGATCAATGATTCATGTTAGTGTCTGGCTAGAGACTGGTGATTTAGTTTTAATTTAAAAAATTTGTTTATTGTCAAAACTCTTTCCCCTTCAGGTACTTTTTATTGATGTCCTGTTTCTTCTTCTATGCATTTCTGAAGATTTAATATCATTACTGTATGTTGTGAAAGAATCCTCTCTATGTAACTTATGTAAGAAAAAAAACCCATAAAAATTCAGTGGAAGGGAAAAGATGAATATCCAATATTTTAAAACTGTTTGAATATGGAAAGTATCATCATAAAAACAATGGATTCTGGTGACAGGCAAAGCAACACACACATTCATTGTTTAAATTAAATGCTTGAAGGCTCTAAGACTCTTTTGCCAACCTGCTGTTTTTTCCTATATGAATCTGGTGGGTGTTTTTAGCCTTTGGAATTTTGGACTACACTGATTTTTTTCAATGAAATGGCATATTAATCTACAGAGAAGATGGCTTTTTTATGAAACCAGTGGAACTTAGATGTAAACTACTTGCTGTCTTTCATTTTTGCTAGGAGGATGGAAATAGATCTATTGAGATTTTGGAGCAATGTTGTTTGTAGTTGTATGTGATTACTATTTACACAGTGATTCTTCAAGAGAATTCCATTTATGGTTTTCATCTGCCACTGGAAGTGTATAAATCACTGTGCCTTGCTTCATTGTTGTCACTCAGCTAAGATGCTGCATAAGCCTTTCGCCTCAGAAGGGCTTGTTATTATGTTCTTAAAGTTGTCACAAAGCTGCCAACATTAAAACATTTTCATAAATCTTTTTACTAACCTGTGAATCATTTTGTTTTTTCTATAATGTGTACATTACATACATGAGCTTTTCCTTCTTTAGACTTGAAGAATTTTTGTGTAAAATACTAAAGAGTATCATATTCTGGAGAATGTTAAAAAAAATTAAAAGTCTATGTAGACATGACCTCCTCCAAAAGGGACTTAAACTTCAAAGTAGAGAACAGCTCTGAGATTTCAGTCCCTCCACTATCTGTCAGACTCCATTTCACTTGAATCAGGCACTTTACAGTTTCTTAATAGAAAAAGCAAACAACTTTCCATAATAATACTGCAGAAGAAAAGATTTTATAATGCAATCATGCACATTTCTTTTTAAAACTATATAATTTTGTTCTGTTGATTAGAAGTAAAGATATTCCTAGCAGTGAAACTTGAAAAGTAAAAATTGCCCAATTCACTACTCACTGATCTTCTGAGCCAACTGTTTTGTCTTTTCATTCTTTTTCTTTCTTTGGTTATTTAATACACATAATGCTCAAGCCCAGCTGGTAGACTTACTTAGGAGTCCTTTTTTCTGCTGAAAAATAATCATGAAAAACTATCTTTGATGCTTACTGTTTTCCAGCAAAGGATATGAAAATTATTTTCAAAAACTCTCTGCTATATGCCTAAAATATTTGCTCAGGTGTATTTTTTGTTTATCTGAGGCTCATGGGATGTAATGGTCCGCACCTGCACAACTAAAATTAAATCAGTTTTGTAAGTGATGTCAATGAAATTAGGATTTAAAGTGTAGCTAATTCCCTTGCCAGTCCTCATTGCCTATAGTCAGGGGAATAATTCAGGTACATAATCATAGTTGTGCACTGCTATTTCAAATGTTGCAGTGTATCTGAGACATCAGCCCACAGTTGGCAGACATAACAAAAACGTTATGCAAAATTCTGCTCTCTTCTGGAGTGATGGCTGAAAGCCAAATGGAAATGATATCTCAAACAGCACTGAACATCCATATTTCAGAACCCAAAATTCATTGCAGGTGGGAAGGACTCTTACTCAAAGGAGAGAGAATCTTGAGGTCTAGTTACTAGAATTTTTCCATTCCACTAGAACAGGCAAGTAAAATAGTGATATGAACAGTTTTCCTTGCTTCTCTCCACTGGCTGTGAAGGTGGCTTGGCTGACTCTTCACTTAGTTTTGGGGTTTTTTACATTGCTAAAATTACATGGTACCTCGTGTCCTTGGAGTAAGCTTTACTGAGAATCAGAGAAAATTATTTATGTGTGTCTGCCATTTTTATCTGAAAAGCTTCTCTGCCATTTACAAAGATCTAAACGCCAAGCAAAAAATGAATAAGGTATTTGAGTGTAAATATTTGAACAAGAAGTTTAGTTTAAAATTATTCAAAATAAAACAGAGCTGAATAGTCAAAGCAATTGCAGCATACTTTTGAGTTATTCACAGACAGCACAAGTGTTACAGCCCCCAACTACAAAGGGTTGCTCAAGCTGTTGCATTTCATGTTCTTAGCTCTTGAGGTTCCTGGTTCAGTCCCTGCTGTATTAACCAAGAGTTCAGCTGTCACACAAAGCTTGCAAACACAAAGCATAGAAAGTAAAACTGAGTTCATTAATGATATAGGAGAATAAAGCTCCCTGTGCTAATGTGTTCTATGGTAATTTTCCACCCAAAAGGACTATTTGAGATTCTACACACTTGGCTTTGTGAAAGAAAAAAAAGAACCCAAGTGGAAGTTTAAGAAATCTCACATCTCAAAATCGACAAATTAGAATCCTCTTTTCTTAGGATATTTTTACCCTATTTTTATGAAAAGCTAAACCATATTCATAAGTAGGCATACTCACTTCAATCAAACTGACCATAGGGTAAGACATTACCCAACACATGATTTTTGGCCTTGAATTTAGTTTTTACTTCTACCCATAAATCAGAGATGGCACAGTAAAAGCTCTGGTTTTTAAGACCCTCTTGTGATCTATCTAAATGAACTGAATGCTATGATTTCAATGTTTCTCCTAATGTTTTGTTGGAAGTGAACATAAACAAAAAAGTGTACCTACAATAGTATACAAAGATAACAGGAATGTTCTAGATTTTTTTTTTTTTTTTTTTTTTTTTTACTCTGAAAACTGCAATTTAGAGTTATTCACATTAGGAGGCTTCTCAATGGATCTATATGAATCCTTTTGGAAGCTATTTTATTAATAGAGAGCAAGAACAGAAACATATCTAGTTTGTCTTGACAGAGAATAAAAGCATGAACTACTTCAGGAAGGTGCAAGTACAATGCATGTTTTATGTAGACACCATTCTGAGGAGCAGCAGAACCTGTAAGCCTGAGCCATCATGCTCTTGATCCACACCTCTACTGTCAGCTGGGTCAGGAGCCTGCTCCAGCACGTGTGAATTAATCTATTTCTCATGCCTTAACCATCAAGCTATGGACAGATGTCTTCAAGAAGGATATGATTTTTCTCTTCCCTAATTTTCTCTAACTACTTGGAATGTTTATTCTCATTCATTGCCTCAATAACACTCATATTCACAAATGGCCCAGGGCCTTTCTGTGCTGACACAAAATACGAAGCATGAGGAAGCAGTCCTGAGGAATTTAGAGTCTCTTCAGACAAGAAGCAGCAGGTTGGTGTACAGCTGACCAACATCAGTCTGTGGCAGTCCTTGAATGGAGGATTACAAGTCATGACATTATCAAGGCAATGCATAGAAAAACCAAAAACAGCACGTGCAAGTGGAGAAAATAACACCATCAAGGAGATTTTATTTTTGTTTTTTTTCCTAAAGAAAAAAAAGTTAAAATTAATGGAAGCAACATCCCCATATCTATCCCTCGAAACTCTTATATACTGCTCCTATAAAGCAATAAATTGTTCTCTTTCTTATTCTCATTCTTTGTGGTTTTTTTTTCTCTCTCTCTGTCTCTGCCCTTCCCCCCTTCATTTTGTTTTTTTTTTTTTGTTTAATGTTCAGATGTAGCTTGTTGCTAATAATTCAAATTCATTGCTCTGCAAATGCTTTCCAATTAGTGATAAATGACACTTCACAGATTTGCTGCTTGTTTGTTTAACAGCTGCCACTCCTCAATATGTATGTTGTTGATATCTGGAAAAATGCCATGTTTGTGTTCTGTACAGTAGCAGGTTGTTTTTTGTATTGAAATTATGTTTTTGAGGAACATTGTAATGTTCTCTTTATGGTCATTCACTGCCAAAATCAGGCACCAGACACATTATTTTCACTTTCAAGAGATGACATGACAGAAATAACAAGACAATAAATCACAATTATACTGCCTGAGTAAACATCAGAAATGTTGATTACAGCACAATGATAGCAGCCTTCTCCTTATTTGCTGAAACATATTAGCCATCCATACCCAAAATGTTGATCTCACATTTAAATTCTTGAATAAACTTAAAATAGGATTATTTATGGCTTTTTAAAAAATGAGTTGTTGTTGGGAGGGGAGATAATATTCTTGGGTTTGGAGTTAAAAAAACTAGTAACATTCTGCACCTGGATAGTGTTGCAATTTCCTAATTTAAATAAGAAGAAACTCAGCACTGCAAAGATCCTTTTGGGATCCGTCTTTATCTGCTATGTACACATGAAGGTATATATATTTCATTATAAATGCATTATAATTCATGCATACAATGACTTTAAAGTCGTAATACACTCTTTTCATTTTTTACTTATGATTTCTCAGTTAGTACAGATTTGTCTTTGTCTCAGCTATTGTTCTGCAAATTACTTTTCCTTCCCTTATTAAACAAAGACCTTAATAAATTCCACAGTCTGAAATATTTGACTTGACACTGTCAATATTACATTTCATAGATCAAGGCTGTGATCACTGAGGCCTCAAAATCAGGTTATGAAGCATCACTGAAAGATTTCAAAGTGTTTGCTTCCTGCTTCTACTAAATGAGTTTGAGTTCAGCAACAACTTTATTTTTTTACTTTTCTATTGGGCAAAAAATATGCAGAAACTATACTTTTGATCAAATAAATAACATATACAGATGTGACTGAATCCTAAATTTAGTGTTTATAACACCAGTGCATAAGTCTTTATGCACTTGATGATTCTGATTACCTTGAGCAAACAGAAATTTACTTCTGCTGAGCTGATCCAAAGCACTAGAAACCATTCCTGCTACTTCTGGCTTCTAATTACTTTATAGATAGCAGGTATTCAGCCCAATGTAGGACACTAGGACACAATGTAGGAGATAAGTGCCTAAATTAAGGTCTGAGGCTTTTTTTTTTCTTAAAAAAGGTATAATTTGGAAAATGCAATGTAAAGATTTTGAGATACATTCTGTCAATGACTTAGAATTTAATAATGAAATATGAAGCCTGATACAGGGTCTGTAGCACAAATAAGAGATCAAGAAGAGAAAAATCATTCATTAGATCTTTTGGTAAAATTACTTATATAGATATTTTCAGATCAGTATACACTAAAAATAGCTAAGAGAATTTGACAGATTGGAGTTTGTTTATATGTGGACAAAAATGAATGTAGAGCTGAATGCAGAATCAATTAATAAATTGAAGATAAACAAGTTTCAAGGACCACATGGAATCACTCAAGAGTTCTAAATTAACTTAATTATGATTAAATAATTCATATTTAGACATGTGAAGCTCTAATGGTGATTGGTGACTATTACTTGCTGGTAGCTGAATTTGGTAATAGAATAAGAAAATGACCTTTAAGAAAAGGTTTGTGGACTTGTGCAGGGTCGGACAGTTGAAAAAGTAGATATATATATATATGGATAAATATGACATACAGAGTTCAATATCAATAATTAAATGACTTTTTTGCAGAGGAAAGCTGTGCCTCACCGAGCTGTTAAGTTTGTAATGAAGTGAAATAGCATGTGAACATGGGTGATCCATTTAGACTTTTATACACAAGGCTCTTTCAAGTTTCTCACAACATACTTGATAAAAAGGATTCTTAGAAGAATTATCATTGGCCAGAAGGAGGTTTCACTTACAGATAAGTAACTGTTTAAAATAAGAAAATAATTTCAAGAAAACAGAACAAAAAATCATAGAGGAATAAAGCCAATGATAATACTGATTACAGTTACAGAGGTGAATGAGTCATAAAAGATATAAAAGATTCAGTGTTGACAAATGCAAAGTAATAAACATGGGGAAAACTATAAAAAATGATAGGTTTTAAATTAGCTATGATCAGCTGGAGGACAGATTTTTAGAGTCGTAGATATTTTTTAAGGAAATGCCTGCTTAACAGAAGTCAAAAGGAAATAAAAAGTTAAGAAATTTTTAACGAAGAAATTGCGAGCAAAACAGAAAACTTGGTATTTACACTGTGTGCAGCTGCATCCCGAGCCCTCTATACAATATTTCCTAAAGGATAGACCAACACTAAAAAAGCCAATCTAAATAAATAAATAGGAAAACAAAACCAATGTATATAACTCTTTCAGAATCCTTTAGTGGGCCACAGTAAAAATCCACTTTAGCAACTACCTAAAACTCTACTGCAAGGAGCTGGACTGCCTCCAGTATTTCTTATACTACTTTTTGAGGGTGTTTTTTTTATTTTTGGTTGATTGGTTTGGGGTTTTTTTGTGGGGTCATTAGCAGCGTCAAGGGAAAAAGAGTTCATTCAAAGGCTGACTGAAAACATGGAAAATAATTCACACGTTATCGTGCTTAAGGGGGAATCTGTCTTTCTCCTGTGACTATCCAGACAGACTGAGCAGACTTTTGTCCTAAGGAAAATAATTTTTAAAAAAGATTTCCAAAGTTGGGCAGCATGGTGAAATCCCTTCACTTTTCTTTATGTCAAAGATGAACTTATTAACATCAATCTTCATCATTTAAATTAAGAAAAATTGATTTTTTTTTTCTTTCCTAGTTCAAAAATGAACCAAATATGTTCTTAAGGTTTACAAACTTTTTCACTTATACTATGAAGGGATAAATTTCTTATACTCTGAATGGACTAATTCCTGAGTAAACTGCAAGCTGTTTTATACTAGAAACACTGAAGCAAACTCAACAGGACCATCTTAGCAATAAATTAATTCAAGTGACAGACATAAGCTCAGTGTACTCCAGAGAAAAAGGTCACCATGAGAATATTACTTAACTTCTCCTCTAATTCAATAAATGGCTCTAATGGGAGTTACAGTGGGTCTAAAATAGGAATATTTTGGCATTGGGGAGCATTATTTCAGTGGAGTGATGAAAGCCAAATATTTGTAGCAAGTCTTTGACATATCATCAGGTGCTGGAAAAGAAATACTTTCCAACACAAAAATTAGGTTATCATCAGCTAATATTCATGTGAGCAGTTTGCTTGAGCACAGTACAACAGGACAGGGAGACACAAAACCACTGAAGTTTCACTGACTGTAATATTTCATACTGGTATCTGACAAACTACAGAACTTCTTTCAGTGAAAGGTTTACTTTTAAATGGCAGGCTTTTTTCCTTCCTTTAATCATGTTTCATTCAAATTCTCCTTGGAGACCTGTTGGATTGCTCTTGAGTCCATGTACTGCTCTTCTTATCCATGTAAAATCTCTTAGAATTGTCAACAATTTTCCACATGCTAAAGCAAATCAGCCATATGGATACTGAAGAAGAAATTTGCTTTTAAACATCCTCTTGATCTGGAGAAGAAGTATCCTGAAATCATGATCTGCCAGAAAACAATATTCCAAATCTTCTGGATTGGCCAGGAGAAAACTGAAAGCACTACATAGAAGTCTATGATACAGATTGGTTAAATAATCAGGGGAGCTTCTTACTGGCACTGAATGTTGCAACTTAGTGAGGTAAATAAAATACAGCCTTTTGGGAAAACACTGCAAACATCTAAAGGTTAGAGAAAATAGTTCCGGAGTCAAGTGCCAGACTGTTTGAAGATAAGATGGTTTATAAAACCTACCATTGTGGATGTAAGTGTTTGAGTAATTGACACAATAAAAAATTATTTCTGACTGGAATTCCCAGAATGAAGGGCAGGAAAAAAAATGTCTCTGTGACAGGCAGGTCATGTTGCATTAATTCTACCATGCAAGCTAATACAATGTGTCATGAGCATGGCGTAAAGTCAGGGTCATCATGGCAGTGCTATTCCTCTTCTTGTACCTTGGGGAAAANAAAAAAAAAAAAAAAGAGAGAGTCTTTTTTACAGGAGAATTTGTAAAGCTACAATTAAACAAAGGCTTACCTCTAAAGATCACATCAATTAACAATAGGTTTAAGCTGGCCACAAGTCGTTCTGTTTGTGGATCAGCAGATGTTTATATGCATGGAAAAGAGATATGGCTATGGGTTGCTCAGGCACCTTCAGAAATTTAAAAATTAAATTTCTATTTTAGGTGATTTAGTTTTCTAGCTATTTCCAGCTATTTGCAATATTGACCACTTTGTCCAAATCACAATCAGAATCTCCAAATACTTCTCTGAGGGTATTTCTTGAACATTTCCTGATAGCTGAGCTCAAACCCATGGATTTGTTAGTACAAGTAGCCCTACATTTTGCTGGATTAAAAGTGGATGCTAATATATTTCTATGCAGAGTTCCTCAGTCAGCATAGAAGAACTTGCTATTGGTACAGAATTTCACCTCTCATGAGTGTTTTCCTCTGACTTCTCTTTCTCCTTCAAGTCCAGTAGCTTGCAACTTGTAGAATTATCAGAAACCAATGTTGTATTAAGCCTTGGCAGGAAGTCTGTGCACATTTGCACCAGAGTTAAGATCACTATCTGTCTTGCATTGCAAAAATCTATTAACCAAACCTCTGAAGAAATTGTGAAATCCCTCATTCCCTACATCCAAAAGAAAAACAAAGATTTAGAGGGTTTCCAATGTAGCACCAGTAGCTTACATTTACATAAGAAACAGTTCATTAACACAATGGAGGAGAAATAAATAAAATAGTCATTTGAACATCTCTTTAAATACGTTAAATTATTTTCTCAGTCCCAGATGGTCTCTTCAGGGAAATTAAGTGTTAGGGGAAAAGAGATTAATCTATTTAATCTATTTTACTAGAAATAATCACAGTAAATTAATATGTGCTGATTTTCAAAATCACCTAAAACAATATCCATCAGATTATATCAATTATTTTCTGTTCTATGGTTTAGACACCACACCATTTTGGCAGACAATCTCAGAAACAAAAGGAATTGAGGAGCTAAACTAATGAACATTATGTACCAATATTCATAGGTAGACCTGGTTATAAGGCAGAACTGTGAAATGTGGTTTTGTTCTGCATATGTTGAAAGGTTTTTTTCCTTAAGAGAAAACATTTAAGAAAGAAAAGATAGATTTCAGAACAGACTTAGATCTTCCACACTAGGATTAGTAGGCCTCTTTCTGAATACCCAATTTGTCCAGCTGATGCTATTGTTGTACAGTAGAGGCATCAGAGCAAATTTTGACATCAACAATCTTCAATGGGTTTGGAAGTCTGCATGGCCTAGAATATCTAAATTACTTGGAACTTTGTGCACTTACAGCGTGTTTTATTGTCTAAGGAGGCACAAATATTCAAGTACCATGTTACAGTCTATTGAATCAATCTACTCTCAGTCTCAGAGTTTAAACCTGGATTTTGACGTTTGATATGAGATTTTTAACAGCTAGGCGATGGTATTTTTCTAAAGTTGGTGCTATGAATCTTTACTAGATGCTCGTGGAGTTTTGGGGTTTTTTTGCTAAATGTTATTAAGATAGTAATCACGAACAGAAAGAGAAGCAGTACCCTGCATCTTTAGGTCAGACCCACTGTTGCTCAGCACTGAAGGAATATGGTCATACTGTGTTCAAATTCTCAGCAGCTTGAAAGTCTGCTTTTCTCAGTTTTGAGATCCAGAATATCTTGCTTGCTTCCTTCTACTATCTTTCCTTTCTTAGTGGAGATTAATTTAAATATATGAATTTAAATTGTGATAATATAATACCCAAAATATCGTAGCTTGAGGGTTAGGCAATCAAAGGAAGAGCTGTATTTCCAAGAGACCTAGACAAGCTGAGGAATGGACTGATGAAATTCATCAAGAACTCAAATAATGTTCTGCACCTGGGAAGGAAGAAACTCATGAAGTCTGGTAACGGGCTGTGTGGGGATGAGCTCTGCCTCAAAGATGGACAACAGCATAAACATGATTCAGCAGTGCACCCCAATATATTGGGGTGTATTAACAGGTCAGTGATCATTGGGTGGGGCTGGAGCACTGGGCTGTGAGAGCAGCTCAGGAAATGGGGCTTGCTCAGTTTGGAGAACAGCTGACTTTCAGGGACATGACAGCAGCTTCACAGCGTCTCTGAGAGGGTCATCAAGAAGAGAGAACAATGGCCTTTGTAGCTGTGTATGGTGGAAGGGTGAGTGATAACATCATAAACTGAATCAGAGGAGATTCCATCTGGGGGTAAGAAGAAAGCTTTTCCTCTTGAGGACAGTCAAACAGTGGAACAGGTAATCCAAAGAATCTGGAGAGATCTTGGAGACCTGACTGGATAAAGTTCTGAGTATCCTGGTCCANCACTGTATCTAACTCATTTTCTCTAGGAAATCACACAAATACTCCCAAACTATTTAAAAAAAAAGGCACAGTACTGAAGTTTTGAACAAGTGAAACACGTCCTGAGAACAGAAGAATACAATTGAATAAAAGAGAAACTTTTCTTAAACTTTCTGGTAAAGTAGATCAGAGTTTACTTTTTGCATGTCAATATAATTTTTTTATTTTAGAGGGAAGAAAAAGCTAAATTAAAAAAAAAAAGAGAGAAACGTTAATTTAATTCTTCCACTTTTCAACGTGTATAAGCAATCAGGGGTAAATACGAAGCATTCTCCACCTAGGCTTTGCATCCAGTCTGTCCAATGCTTTTCTCAAAGTCAACGCCTAGTAAAGTTGAATATAATGAAAAGAAGATGATGTGTAGAAACCGTGGTCCTACTGTTCTACAGCATCCTACTGTTTACAGTACTTGCCAGGAATGACAGAACTGTAATTTTATATTATCCTCACTCTAAGCAGGTTTGATTTTATCGCTTCCACTTCCTAAGTCCTTAATCACAGAATAAGTTGTAAGGGAATCACAAGGATCATTGAGTCCAACTCTTGGCCCTGCACAGCACCATCCCCCAGAGTCACACCATGTGCCTGAGAGCATTGTCCAAATGCTCCTTCAGCTCTGTCAGGCTGGTGCTGTGACCGGTTCCCTGGGGGGCCTGTTCCAGTGCCCAGACACCCTCTGGGGGAAGAACCTTTTCCTAACATCCAACCTAAACCTCCCCTGCACAACTTCAGGCCATTCCCTCAGGTCCTATCACTTCTCACCAGAGAGAAGAGATCAGTGTCTTCCCCTCCTCATCCCATCCTTGTGTTCTAGCATTTCTAGGTCATGCTCCTCACTAAACAATTTGTAGCTCAGTTGCAAGAATGCAATATCCATAATCTTCCTGAAAGAGACCAGGTGTCATAAACCAGATTCCCACTGAAGAAAGGGACACGCTTAAAAGAAAATGGCTGTAAAAAACATGTGTTTCCCTCAACTGAGTTTTTTATACTTGTTTCTTACTGGATTAAAACAATAAAAGTAAACAAACACAGTTGCAGGAACAATAATCAAAACAGTAACTAGGAAATGGCAAAAATCATCTTGATCACTCATTTTCAGCCAAGTTTGTTTCTGGACAGTTGTAGGCATTTTTGCCCCTTTTTTTGTTGTTTTTGGTTTTGTTTTTGTTTGGTTGGTTTTGTTGCTGTTTTTTGGTGTGTTTTTAAGTTATTATCATTTATATTATTGTTCCTCATTCTTGGTGTTTGCCAAAGCATAAAGGGTTTTTAGAGAAGTTTCAGTAAAATACTGTGATTGAGGGGAGATAAAAGTAAGAAAATACAAATTATCCATTACTTCGGTGGCAGAAGAAAATAACAGTGATCTTTTTTGAACAGGTGTAGAGTGAAGAATCACACAATTTGAAGGATGGTATTCAGTACAGAATAACTCTCAGCAATTATCTACAAATGACCTTTTCCTGACAGACACAGGTTTAAGTTTTGTTTTACCTTTTTCTTTGTTAGTGCCAGTGCGGTTTTTTTGTTGTAATGAGAAAAAGCATTTACAAATTCCATAGCTAAATATTCTACATATTTTTCATTAAAACACTTCAGGGTTGTTTTGTTTTGTTTTGTTCTTCTTCAGATTCCCAGGTAGTTTTCAGTTGGGTTGTAATGGGTCTAAAAAGAAGAAGAACAAACTAAAAAGAATAAGTTTAAAACAGACATTCATTTCTTGTCAAGATATGCCATGCATAAATGATGCTTAAATAAGCATTGTTTAACCTATTTCTCTAGTTTGTTTGCAAAAAGGTCACGGAAATACTATTATTAACTTCTGCTGTACTTTAGTCATTAATGACTTCCTGGAGCTGGCCAATTTTTTCATTTTAATTTGCAGTGAGTACATTTTTTCCCATCCTCCTCACACCAGACTTGCCATGTTGCCATTCCTGAACTCCCCTTCTGCCCTCTTGACTCTTCTCTCTGCAAAAAGGAAAGCACAACAACACACAGAGATATACGAGCTGCTGCAGATGTAGTGTTCATCCATGAGCACTACAGTTCAAAAATAAATGTAATACATTTTGTTTAATCAAAGAAAGTCATTACTTTGAAGATGCTTTAATTCCATCCAATCTGAATTGCTCTCATAGACTTATTCCAGTCATTGTTACTTAAAATTAGGAGTTTTGATAGTCTACAGCTAACATATTGAAAAATCACAGATAAAACCATCTGTTTTGCTGAAAATTGAGATAGTGTTTCTCTTATTGTTAGGGCTTCATTTTAGAAGAGAAAACTTCTGCTTACTCAGAGCTCAGTTGGGATGGATTCCATGGGAAGTTTCCATGGAGAATAAAGGATCCAGCAAGTGCTGGGGATTTTTAAAAAACATATCCCTGGAAACAGAAAGAGAGTTTACCTCTAGAGGGAAAGAAAACAGGTGGAGAAAGAAACCCCTTTGTCTTAGCTCTGATCCGTTTAGTGCTGAGACTGCTCAAAACAAAAAGAGAGGCACACCAGAGATGGAAAAGAGGATGAATTGAGATCTGTGAGGGTGTTGCCAGCATGTGCAAAGATGGAGCTAGAAAAGCAAGAGCACAGACTAAAGTGAAGTTGGCCAGTGAACACTGTGTTGCTATGGGAAGGAAAGCCAACACAGTGTGGTCAACAGGGGCATTCCCAGCAGAGTTAAAAAAGTCATCATCCAATCCCCTTCAGTGCTTGCCAGGCCACACCTGAAATACTGTGTCCCGTTTTGGTTCTCATTACAAAAAAGAAGACATGGACAGGCTGGAGAGGGTCCAAAAACAAAGATGTTCAACGGACCGGGGACCCTGACATGAGGAAAAGCTGGGAGGACTGGGTTGTTCAGCCATGAGAAGAGAAGGCTTAGGGGAGACCTCATCATCATGTTCTGCTATTTCAGGGGTGGCTACAGAGAAGATGGAGACTCCTTTTTTAAAAACAAGTCACGTGGAAAAATTTAATTGTAAGATTTCAATTGAATGCGAGGAAGATTTTTCACCATGAGAACAATCAGCCTTTGAAATTTCCTGGGGGAAGTGGTGGATTCTCCAACATTGACCACTTTTAAGACCCAACTGGACAGGGTTCAGGGCCATCTTATCTGGATCATGCCTTTGCCAGGAAAGGTCAGACCAGATGATGCTTGAGGCCCCTTCCAACCAGGCATTTGACCTTTAATTCTATGATTTATTATCTTCTTACACTCACAAGCAGGGCTTATAGTCTCAAAAAAAGGAAGAAGAACCCAAACCAAAAACCAAAGCCCCAACTATTTTTATTAACCCCTGTACTGTTCCAATAATTTTTTCTGCAGGATCATTCACATTCTGAAGCTTGCAGTGACTCATCCTTTTCTTTGTTTCTAAAACTCAGCCACGGCAAGGGTTTCCAGACAAAGCTACTTAGATGAATATTGCTAGCTGCTTTAAAACAGCCCCAAAATAAGCAGCTGAAAAAGCTGCAGTGATAAACCATGCAAATTATACCTTACTAGTAGAAGAAAAATGCAGAAAATGAGAGCTAAATCCTTTCCCCCCACTCTTCACCTACCAAGCATACAAAGAAGGAACAAGATGCTTAACAACAATACCCATTTCATGGAGTGAGATTTTGTTCTCACTCCCACCTACCTGGTAATTTTGAGAAAGGGGAAAATTGGAAGGATTATCCAGTTCACAGAACAGTATATCCAACAAAAGAAATACCAAAAGATACATTTGATGGTAACAGATCACACTGTAAAACTTGCAATATACCACTACTCAGTGATTTTTGACCTAAAGCATCATTAATCATTCATGAACCTGTGCACTGCTAAAGGGAATAGCGCAGTCTATAATCTTCAGGAAGTGCATAGGGAAAAAAGTCCCTTTTTCTTATTGGAATAAATCAAAATGTGTTTAACTCACAAGTTGCTTGTGTCCTGCAGCTCTTTTCCAGTAGGACAGACAATGAATGTTGGAAGAGGGTGCCAGCTACTAGACTTCAGAGACCCCTTTACATACTTTCAAACTCTGCTATTGACCTATGTCATGTCAGATACACAACTTTAAAACAGCTTGTTTTCCCTGTGGGTAAATTAAGAATAATAATAGTGGGTTTTTCACTGTTTGTTTGGGGTTTTTTTAATAAGGTTTACTTGAAATACTACTCAGACCTGTAGTCTTAGACCTTGTGTACCACAGATCCTTTATTTTCAACCTGTTATTTTTTGTTCTGAGGCCCATATGTTGTTTTTGACTAACATGCCTTTTTCATAAATGTCTTAATCTGAAGACATTAGGAAGTGAAAAATCTACCTTTTATATTAAAGATTTGCTGCAGTGGCTCTAAACATTCTCACTCGGTATCTAAGTGTATTTGCTTTCACCAATTAGCTATCATCTGTCTTTTTTCATACAACTGCATGTCTATGAGGTTAGTAGTTACCAGCAGTTTCTGCCTAATTTTGCACTTATGATCAGAGCTGCAGGAGAGCTGAGGCATTCCTTTGTCCATTCATTTACCCAGTGTAACACTCAAATGAACTTAGATGTGTGAGGCTTTGGGCTCCATCTGTACACTCAGCTGGTTTTCTGGCCTGGAGTAGCACACAAACTATTGAACTTTCTTTTCTGCCTGCTCAAAGTAGAGTAGATTGTCTGTATTGCTACTGGAGCTATGCCTGGCTAATGCTAACCTTGCATTAGCATGCTTGGAAGAGTTATCTTTGTCTTGAAACAAAGCCGTAACAGGGACCATGTTACCAATTATTCATTGCAGAATGCTGCAGGCCAATCATCAAAAGAAAATCTGCTCCTGCTCAGCTTGTTACTCCACATGTAGCCTTCATTTCTATGAATAACAGTTTTTTAGTGCTTCCATGAACAGTGGCCAGTGTCCTGAACTTTATCATCTGCATCATGTTCAGGTCTGAACACTGACTGATAGGGCTGCTGAAGATATGTGTAAACCCTCTCAGTTAGTCACCCTGCAACAGAAACCAGCTGTGTTCCTGTCTAACAGCAGTGTGGTGTGTAACCATGAAGGGCTTACCTGGAATGCAGAATTATCTTTGTGAGTACTGAATATAGTTTGTAGACAAACAAAAACTAGCTTCATATTATATATATTTTTAAAAAGAGTGTATTTTTCTTTCTCTGACATACACAATACACATATTTACACATGCAAAAGGGCAAATCCTATCCATATCTCAGGAATGAAGGCATCATAGGCTTAGAGTACTACTATAGGGAGTGAATGGATGCTGTATACTCTAATAGGAGATAAGAATAGCCCTTTTGAAAATTTCTAGAAGATGAAACAATATCTGCAGGAGCACCTTAAATCAATCTGCAAATGTTTCACAGAGATTTGGCTTCTCTGCTTCCTTGAAACAATATCATATGTGCCAACTATTCCAATCATAAATAAAAATCTGGTTTATGCTAGCTAAATTGTTAAATAAACCCAGACACCTGCTTGCCAGTCATAAAAGTGTACTCCTGTTGTGATGTTATCCATCTGTGGTATATGTTACATTGCAGTTGTGCTACTTAGAAAAATTCCACTTCATAAAGGTTTAGAAAGTATTCCTGTTAGTTGTACCTCATGCTTGTTTTGAATTTCTTGGTTTTCTTTTTGTTTTTCCCCTTCATCTAGTTTCAGGAGCTTTTCTTTTTATATTGAAAAATTATTCCCAAGCTAGTTTATGTCAAGTGCATGGTAAATACTAGTTAGGAGAAAATGGTGTAAAACCTTCTCAGGCACTATTCCCATGAGTGTATATCCAAATTCCTTTACATAAAGCTTCAGGAGAAATGCAGAGGGGTAGAAAGGAGTGCTTATGTATTTGTTTTGGCTGCAATAGATTTTGTTTTTCTCATAGGATCCTATACTGTGCTATGTTTTGGATTTGTGATTAAAATAGTTAGAGGTTAAATGGATGAAGGCAATGGAGACCAGAGTCGGCTAGTGGTAGCATTGTATGGATGGGAATGACAAGAGGTCTAGGATGGTGGCTGTGGTAGGAAGGAATTGCCTTGATTGCATTTTGTTCCCTGGGACCAGCCTGGTGGGCAAATGGCACCCAGGGGTGACAATCTGCTCAGAGACAGCAGCAGTCCAAGTGACAGGGGTAGGCCACACAGTGACATGAGTGATTAGGTGGACCATGACTTGGAGAGAGGTCATCAAGGGTTTCTGTGTGTCACTGAAGCCTCAGGTAGGGAGGAAAGCCAGGAAAGGTATGAAGAAAGGTAAGAAAACACCTCAAGATGCAAACCAAAGGTTGTTATTGTAAAAGATAAATATTTGAGAAACCAGCATATATTCTGACTGACCAATTTGCACTGCATTTAAATCTCTTACTGCCCATAAATATGCTTCTTTTTGGGAGATGTTTTGCAAAATCAGACAACTATATTTTAAAACATATAATTGAGATCAGGTCAAGCCCTTTCTTTTCTCAACCTGCCATTCAAACTCTTGAGGCACATGTGCTTCTCCAGAATGAATTGTGTAAGCTTAAAAGAGATGGTGTTCTTTAAAGAATACCTTGCATGACATGTTGGATGGAAACAGTGACCAAGGTTCTGCACAGAAGCAACACAACAACCCAAATAACTTTCCACTTAACCACTCTTCCTGCTCTACTGCATACATCTCTGTTAAAATAAAATTGCTCTGGATTTTACTACAGTCCATCCGGGGAGAAAAAACAGTTCTCTGAGAGTAATAACCTAGTGAAAATGTTTGTTCTTAGTGATAGCATTGCATTTTTTATTTAAAAAAAAAAAAAAAAAAA
>VXBB01016111.1:13463-31241 GCA_013399915.1 Illadopsis cleaveri | reverse complement strand
AAAAAAAAAAAAAGCAGAAGCAGATTATTTTTATTTTTTGGATAATGTCAATATTTGCAGACTTTGTCATCCTTTTTCCTAATTCTTCCCTTAACTATATTCTTTTGAGGATGATAATTTGCATGTATGTTTTGATGGATTAAGCAGTAAATCTTAATCTCACCTAGCTGTTATGTGCAATCTCAAGGTACAGTCAAAATCATGCCATCTCATGTCAAAAGATCAAATATTAACTACGGAGTAGTCATAACAAATAAACCACAATGAAGCCACAGTTTCTAGGTCTATACATCTACGGCACATCTATTCAGTATTTACTTATTCAGTAATTACTTATGGCAAAACTCAAATCTGCTTGTCATATTTCAACAGGCATTAAACGTGACCAAGTAGGCCTACTAAGTTATTAAGTGACAATACTTCCCTTTGACTAAGTAATTAATGATGTAGAAAAATCTATTGCTTTATATGATAAATGTTCTTGTATATTTCACTATTCCAAGAAGTGGTACCATCATGCAACACAACTAAAAAAATATGTATTTTCACAATCGATCATATCTACAACAGAATAAAACTTCAGTGCAATAAAGTTCAATAAGACAAATTCAAATCTTGGTGATCCCAAGAGGATTTTCAGTGTGATAACGCTCAATAATTGCAATGCAGGAAAATTATCTGTATTCCTGTAGTCCCGAAATGAACCATTGATAAGTGTCTGCATTTTCTGCCTGATGAGTGAGGAGCTAGACATCTGAAACAGGAATTCACAGTAGTTATTATAATAAGTTACGGCAGGTAGTCATTAGGAACTATTGAAGAAAACAGTATGAGACAATCTAAAATTGGTTCCAACTAGTCCCAGGTTGAACACCTATGAGAAAGTGGGTCAGAATGTGAATTCATACCAGCAGGTTCACACATTAAAAGGTACAGCTAAAGGAAGAGTCTGTGGGGGTTTCTTTGTCTAAAGCAGCAAGAGTTAAACATCGCACCCTCCCTTTCCCCACCCCTCCCACAGCTGCATTTCCTGTTATTCACTTGAAGTGTTAAAGTTCAGTGAGGTGGTTCTAGAGATAATTCTTCTGTGTTGTTAGACAGCATCTTCTGCTTTGTATTTAAAACTGTTTACTACTACATTCCACTACTTTAAAAATTGAACACAGAAATATTCAGATCTCATACTCGTGTTTCTTAATGCGGTGAATATTGCCATTGAAACACAGTTTATAAAAGGTTACTTTTATGAGCAGGGATTTGCAACATCTGGCTTTAAAATTTGCAGTTATTTATATTTGCCATGATAATTAGTTTTAAAGTCTTCATAAGAGACAATGATCTGTAGTAAAGACCAGTTATCTGTTAAAATAAAAGAAAATTTTAATTTCATGGCTAACTTCTAAAATTTACGGAGATTTCAAACTAGCCTTTGAGGGACAGAACTGGAAAGATGTGTTATTAAGATTTTGTAGAGAGGACTGGAATAAGCAAACAATACAAAGGAAGTAACACTGAAGACAGACTCTGTGATTTAATTTGTCTTTTTCATCTTTCATAGGTTATTTCTTGGGTCAATGCCAAATGCAAAACACTATTACAATGTTCTATCACAACTGTAGTACATGTATAGCTCTGGAGCCTCCAACATAAGAAGGTCATGGACCTGCTGAACCAAATCCAGAGGAGGCCATGAAGGTGCCCAGAGGGCTGGAACACCTATCCCATGGAGACAGGCTGAGGGAGTTTGGGTTGTTCAGCCTGGAGAAAACTCCAAGGCAACTGTAGAGCACCTTCCAGTACCCAAACGGGGTTTGGAAGAGAACTGGAGAGGAATTTTTTACAATGGTGTGGAGCGATAGAACAAGGGGGAACGGCTTAAATTGGAAGAGGAGAGATTTAGATTAGATCTCAGGAAAAAAAATCTCTGCTGTGAAGCTGGTGAGACATTGATTCAGGTTGCCCAGAAAAACTGTAGCACTGCTCCTACACCATAGATAGGGTCAGACAGTGTGTATGGAAGAAGAGAGGAGGCATATGCTCATAGTTATCAATATTTGTACCAACGTTTTTGTCCATCCTCCCTGCTCCTAGCTCCTTTAGGCTCCCCTTGTTCATTCCTGCCACCCACTCTCTAACTCAAATCTGCGACCACTGTTCAATTCCACACTTAGTTCTCAGCATGGGACTAACATTTTCTGGCTGAGAATCAAGTTAGTACATTTTGCTAAGGACTGAAAATGAAATAACAACTCTACCTCTTTGGATGGCAGCATCTCAGCTAATTGTAATTACTGCTTTCATTACGCTCAAAATGTTCTTTCCAGAAAAAAATACCTAGTTTAGTCTGAAGCTCTTCTGTGTACAGTTAAAATCTTTGATAGGATTTAAAAAAGTCCACAGGACACAAAACCCCCAAACTTTTGAGTCCTTTGCAAAAGTTCTCCAGTAGCTTATTTATTCCCGAAGTAGTTGTTCTCCAGCATGTTTTCACACTCCTCTGTGTTCCTGGAAAAAAAATCACTTCTGTATTTTATACTGTTGTAATTACTAGATGTGTTAAGAGGTAGAACAGTGAAAATTCTATGTCTAATCTACTCTATTCAAATATGAATAATGTCAAGCTGAGGAATGTTCCCTTTAATAACCTTGCCAGCCAAATCTCTTTCCCAGTGCTGCCATCACTTTATACTCGTAAACACAGTTTAAATAAAACACATGCAGTAATCCAATTTCTCTTCACAGGTGAAAAAACACACTCAGTGTGTTCCAGCTGATATTCCTGCCTTGGTTATAAAACAACTGCCATCTTTTCATTGAGAAGTGTCCCATTAATTAAAAATGATCATCTTGCTGCATCCTGTAGACATATCTATATTACCTAAACATGTTCTCTGCACCACTAACACAATTTTAATGTACCACAAGATCTGCAGAGCATCTTTTTTGCAACTCATCAGCATGATATTGTCAAAAAAAAAGTTATTTTTGAAAAGAAACCCAAGGTAATAAAACTAGTGTATAGTGATAAAAAGGACAACATTTCAAAGCAAGCCACAAAAGAGAAAGTCGAATCAGCAGCTGCACCTCACTGGTGATGAGCCTTAGAAAAATAAAGCACATCTGCTAGTTGCTGTTCCCTTTTGGCAGGCTTAATGTAAAGTCCTCATTTGGTAATTTTTAAATACAACTAAAGCAGTCAGCCTAAAAGATAATTAAATTATTGACATTGTTTTTCACTGTTGCTCGTTTTGTTTTGAAAAAAAACAGTGTGGTGGTGATTGGGGGTTTGCCTTTTTTCTCTGAAAGAGCAGGAAAAATGTGTTTCTATTTGCTAAATCATCACTCATGCATCCGCTGAGTATTTGGGGACTGCTTAAGGTGTCCTCTGCTGTTAAGAATAAGGTGTAGTGATTGGCTCATGCAAATGAGGAGAAGTTAATAAGTGTGGTGGGGAGAAGTTCTGTTAAGGTTTACAGTTCTTTTGACATGTACTTTTGTTGTTCCAGTATGGTTTTGAACCATTTTCTGTTCTCCCTTCAATCCTCCCCTCCCCTTTTGTGGTTTCTGCCTGGCAGCTCTGTCTGACAGGGCTGTATGGGAGCTGCCAAGCTGAACAACTCTAAACATAAGGCCATGGGAAACCCCTTTCTAATTTTGGTGAGTAGTAAAGGTTCATGGGAGTTTGCATGTTAATGAAGTTGTTCCATATAAGGTTATGTTTTTATGATTGGTGAGTTACGTTGTTCAAATATGACTATGATCCCAGTTTGAATTTCTGATTGGACCCTTACCCTCAGACCTACCCTATGTATTGTCATGTTTTCCTCAGATCCAGGTCTTCGGCTGGTTGTCCCCACTGAGTTCTCTTGGGTACTGTGCATGATTTTGGGGCATCATCTCTATTTTCTTTTATCCATTATTAAAGTGTTCTTTTTCTAGTGCCAACCATCGTTCCTGCTCCTAATTATTTTCTTGCCACCCTCTGCCCTGAAGTCAGGGGACCTAAAGGTTTGTGGCAGCTACTCTCACTGCGACAGGGCTGTAAAAACATGTGGGGGAGGACGTGTACTTGCCCCTTGTGAGGGGCAGCAGGGAGTGGGGGACACTTGTTGCTGGGAAGCCTGGCAGGGTAACATGGCACTGCCAACCAGGATACGAGAAGGGCTCCACCAATGAAAGGCACAGAAGGACTGACTGACAGGCCTTGGGAGGAGCCAAATTTACATATAAGGATGAGGTCATGGACCTAGTAGGAGCCAAGGATACATACAGACAAGGCACAGACTGTGGGAGCTGCTGGAAGGATATATAAGGACTGCTAATGAATATTAATGAGGCTAATGCTATCTCAGGCATATAAAAGGTGGAGACTTGTTTTGTGAGCTGAGCCTCTGGTGAGCAGGAAGAGTGTCACTACGCTCCCAGCGCTGTCCTCCTTTGCTTTGTAATTTTAACAGGTTCTAATTAAATTTATTTGCTCATTCCTGCCCAGGGTCTGAGTTGTTCATAACAAAATGTTTTTCTATTTGCTAAATCATCACTCGTGCAATCAGCTGAGTGTTAGGGGACTACTTAAGGTATCCTCTATACCCACCAGGAAGGATCAAACAATTTGGAAGTTTAGGCTCAAACTGAAAAGCAGAGGAAGACCGCAACACCCCTACCTCTGCATAGAACAGTGGCATCAATATTTGGAATAAAGGTTTCCTGTTTACATTCTTAGCTGTCGCAGTTCTCTTTTAACTAGAGAAGCCACACTTTATAGTGGAATTTTTGGTTAGATGTATTTCCATACAAAAATGTGAGTCACCCTGAGCTGCCCAGGAGTAATTCCCCTCCTGCGTTTGTAATGTTGAAGAATATGAGATTACCACTCTTCCAAGGCATTATATTAGAAAACAGCTCAGAGAACCCTGAGAGTAGTGGACAATATCCTGAGATCCACAGGTGTGGATCAACTCTACCTGCTCTTTGCTTAACAAGAAGAGTGAATCTTGCCCTAATTAGTTTTCTCAGGCAGGTGGGTATCTGGCCCATGCCATCTCCAGTGATTGGCTGAGTGCTCAGAGTAAAGTGTGGAAATGTACACTTCCCAGGTACTCACTAGGAAGCTATGTAAGGATATGCTCATGCTATCTATTATAGCACCTACCTAGACATTTTAACGATGATAGTTCTTAAAGCCAAAGAGTTATGGGTGATTCAGATTGCCTACTATATAATACTGCCTGACATTTAAAGTTGTTGAGGAGGAGTCATGACATCTAACTTATCAAATGTGGATATGTTACATATGAACCATGTTACAATTGAACATATGTTCATGTTACATATGAACATATGTTACAATTGAACCATGCCTGGGAATGTTCCTGAGCTCCAGCACATTATTATTTACACTTACAAAGAGGTAGAAGTGTACTTGGAATTGTTTCAGCCTATATCCACTAGCACTCTCTTTTCAGAGTACTCCTGGAGTCTATTATGGAGCAAAGTTCCCAATTCTCCTCATATGCAGTCACAATATGGTTGTGACAATCCTGGTTTAATGTTTAAGAGCACAGAAAATACTGAAGGGGCCATATCATGCCACCTGATCTCAAGCCCAAGAGCAGGACACCCATTCTTAATATACTACCATAGTTACGCCTCATCATCAGGTCTGTCCAACTTAAGCATAGTTTTTCCCACTACATGTTAAGAGCACATTGGGAGATCTGCCTAAAAGGCAGCCAGGACCTCTCACCACAGCTACAGCACCAAATTTATAGCAGGCAGCCTAAACACAACTCATAGTACTATCCAGATGCACAGACCACCACGCCCTCCAGGCACAGAAGGAGATGTTGAAATACAAGGTAGGCTGGTATTTTTAATGCTGCCACCAAGCCTTTACAAGTTGTGAAAAACAGATGTTTAAATCACCGGGCCATTAAAATCAGCTGAATTTCTCTCTCAGATATTTTATGAAGTATTTATTTTTCAAGTTACAGGGAAAACAAAACAAAACCAACACCAAACTCCAAAACAAAAAGAACAAATCAAACAAGCAAACAAAAACAATAACAACAAAAAACCGACCAGAAATCTGTGTTCTTTATATGATATTTAAGATTAGACAGAAAAGGGTTTTTTATGAACATACATATACTGATGTCTACATATATATATATATATGTAATTCATTTATATGTATATATTGTATATGTTTATATTCATGTCTCTGAAAACATTCATGTCTTTATGTTTGTAAAGAACTATGATCAGAAATAAAAATATCTTTTCAGGTGATACTAATTTTGTAACTGCTTTTGTCTGGAATATTGGATCAGAGATTTTATTTGCATTACCAATGTCAGTAGCCCATTTTGGATTACTTACTCTCCATAAAACCTATTTGACATGATCCAGACTAAAGAGATATAACACAGATAGATCCAAGCCCTCTCTTCTCTTCTACACTAAAACCCATAAACAGAATCATAGAACCATTTGGGTTAGAAGGGACATTTAAATGTCATCTTGTCTAACTCTTGGCAGTAAGCAGGGATATCTTCAACAAATTGTTCAGAGCCTCATCCTACTTGACCTTGAATGTTTCCAGGGATGGGGCATCCATAACTTCTCTGGGAGGCCTGTGCCAGTGTTTAACCCCCCTCACTGTCTGACGAGGGCCATGGTATCACCAATGATCAGCCCAGATCTATTTCCAACTTGGCTCTCTGTCTCTAATATTTAATTTGTATGTCGGGCTCTGCAAATCCATTCCTTTTGTTGGTTTGGCTCTGTATCATTTCTTGAGACTCTTAAATCTAGCATTATATAACACATTTCAGTCCAAAACCATTCTGAAAGTCAACACTGCCACTGTCTCAAGTTGCCAACAACACGTTCCAGTTAAAATTCAAATATTCAAGTGCAATGCTTGATTTCATGGGGTTGGGTCTTTTAACGACTGTCAGTGATGTAACCTGTATGCCATCATTGTCATGAGGAAAGTTAAGCCAATTTTCAGTAATTTTTTTTTCCAGTAACACAATTTTGAGATTTTATAAAATGCTTCACAAATTCATACAAAACTAAAGGATAGTTTTGATAAAGAAAAATTAGAAAAAAAGCACTAGAAAAAGCCAAAGTACTTTGTTCCTCAATTTCCATACGAAACATGCTGATTTTGATGAAGTTCTTCTGAATGTATAAAATTCTTCTGTAGAGTTGAACAAAAATAACAAGAAAAATATTTCTTTTTTTCCAAAATGCTGTTGGATTTTGTTCATTGCTTTGTTTTGTTTTGATTTGATTTGTTTTGTAGAGAAGGGATTCCTAGAGGGAAAGGCTGTTTGGACAAGAAACAAAATATTCTTATACCAGCTTGAATTTTAAATGTGAACAATTTATTAATTTTGTCAATAAAACAGAATATTATTTGCACAGCAGTGGTCCTGGTTCTATAATTTTTTCTGCATCAATGAATGTCTTTTGTTCTGTTAATGGAATAACAGTTTGTAGGGATTTTCTGCTTGCTTGCATTTTTATTCTTATTGTTTTCTTATCATTTAGAAATCATCAATTTGACAATTTTTTAAACAATAGAAAATAGAACATAGAAAATAGAAATTCACACTAGAGTCTGAAGACACCTATTTCTGCATGGTTTCTAATTACTGTAATGCAATTTGTACTATTCTCCTAGCTGTTAGTCTGCAACCAAGGGCACCATGGAGAGAGTGTAGTGGCTGTTCCTACCAGCACCTTACAACCTCTGGTTGTTACTTTGTGGATGCACCAAAGACTCTGCACATTTAGGGAGCGTTGAGGGCACCCAGAATGACTCAGGCAGCTAGGCTGAAAGGAGCAGGAGTCCAGCTAAGGTTTTTCCCCATCCTCCTCCTAGCCAAGCAGATGGGCAGGAGCAAAGGCATGCAGCAGATGAACACCTGCCACAGGGCTGCTTCCACTAGCAAGCCTTTAGTTACTGTGATCCAGAGACCAACTGCTGGTGAGAGACATGACTTGGATGAGAAAGTGTACCGGGAGCCTCTTTGCAAGCAGGCTTTCCCAGGCTTCAGAAAAGCTTTAGATTAGGTTCTGCAGGGGATGGAAGGCCAAAGCTCAAATAAAAATAGAGAAAGATGAAGTAAAGGAGAAACAGAAAGTGCATAGCAAAGGAGGAGGCTTTCACAGTTTCCTAGAGAAAATAAGGAGATAGAAGATCCATTTAAGCAGCCTGTATATATAGGAATGCAGCCAGGAAAACACATAGAAGGAACTATCTTAATGTGCAGTCACAGACCTGACACCATTGAGATTATACAAATGAGGTGGGATAGTTTTTATGACTAGAGTATTTCCACAGATGCAGAATCTTAGGGAAAGACAGACAGGATAGTTAAGAAGATGGGGTGCTCTTTACAAGAAGGAATAGTTTAAATACATGGAGATCTGATATGGAATGGAAAAAGAACTGCTCAAAATTTTTAGGAGGAAGTTGGTAAGGGACACCATGGTGGGCAATCACTTCAGAGCTTAGGAGATGTGCTCAGCTGGAGCTGTAACTCTCTGATAAAGGACTGATTGGAGTGTGATAGTCAATGACAAATTTAATTCCAGTGACTGGTAGATGGAGGTTCCAGATCCTTGAAGAAGGCAAGTTAAAGGACTTGAACTGCAGGAAAAGAGATTTTCCATTTTTGTCAGGGATATGAGGGACAGGACCCCAAGGAAGTTGGCTCTGAGAGAGCCCAAGTGAGCCAGGTGCTCTTCAGGGGCAGCCTCCTGACAGAACAAGAACAGTTTGTTGTGGTTGCAGAAAATAGAGTATAAAGTAGATAAGGCACAATTTTGATTAAGTATTTGCAAAATGAAAGAGAGGAGGAGTTATCCAGGAGAAACATCTGGACATGCAAGGATGAAATTAGGAAAGACTGGTTAGATATAGTCAAAGGTTGAGTCAGATATCGAGTGCAACATGAACTCTACTTAAATTTATATCAGCAGCAAAATGATCAAGGAAAATGCTGATAATAGTTGTTCCTGATTTGTCTCTGTCTTCCCTTACCTCCCAGACATCCATGACTATTAGCAAAGTTCAGGGGTCAAAGATATACTCATGATGGAGGAGGATCAAGTTAGGAACTAGTTACTTAAATTGAGAATAAGAACAAGTCCATAGGACCAGTAAGGATGCATCTAAGGGTGATGAGATCAATGTCATAAAGGAACTACTCTCTCTTATCTCTCAAACGTTGTGTAGATCAGAGAAAACTCCTGATGGATAGTAAAAAGTTCATTCTAGGAGCTCCAACAAGCTGGTTGTACTCCTTATGCACAGCACTTCCAGGAACAGGGAGGAGATTACAAAACAGAAAGTAAATTAGGTGTATACACTGAAAAAAGTGGTGGCCTTTCAGAGCATCCATTCTCATAAAACTTTTAGACTGAGTTATTAACAACATTGAATTCCATATTTTAATTTCCAAAGCAATTTTTTTGTATTTTCTACTATATCAATTAATGATAATGTAGGTTTTATGTTTCATTCTGCTGACACTTCCTTCTGCTGGAAGCACTCAAGACATTTAGACTTCCATTCCTCAATACTGACCTAGGCAGTTTTGAGGTTGCCATAGCTACCCAGGATTTTATGCACTCATGAAAGACTGAAGAGATCAGCCAGCTGATTCATATAGTTGAAGATCTGTGTTCCGTAGCTTTTCCCCTGTCACTAACGCAGTAGAATAAATGTTACATTTTGGTGATATATAGTGGTTATGGATCATTGACACCACTTTTTTCACCCTACCTTGCTGTGGCTCACATTGGTTCTGCTGAATTCCAGGCCTTTCATGGCCACAGAGGCTATGTAAAATGGGATTATTCTGATCATAGTTACTTTACCATGAAATTGTTTTGCAGAAAATTAAGACCCGATGATTCTGTCCACATAAAGATAGAATTTATATTGGAAACTTTAGAGAAGATACTGTACTTGAGGAAGAGTTAATGGTTTTGAGCAAGTTAGGTCTGTTTTATTGAGTTTTCTTAGGGCTTGAGAAGTCCATAAGTTATCATGGGTAGCCACTGTATGAGAACCTCCTGGAGAGCCCCATGCCAGGCCGTGCTACACATACAGGGGTGTTATAACAGAGATGACAGTTCTGTCAATAAACTTTCTCTTAGACAAACAGTTTACTAATATAACCTGTAATTTAAAATATTCTGGAAAAAGGTGAACTGTAGGTGGACCAAGGGGTGAAATGCAGTGATCCTGACGAGAACAGCAGGCAATATCAAGGTGTGAGTGACCCACATGACAGTTAGCCTTAGAAGGGATGGGTCTGTGCTGGGTTGCACTGTGCTGCATGTTCAGCATGACCTTCAGGACTTGCTGAGCTCCACAAATCCCTTGGACACAGGTGCCAACTCATTGCAACAAAGGAAGCTACAGGCAGTTTCCACTTGGCACCTGCAGTTCTGCTACCTTTGTTTGCCTTTAACTAGAAGTGAAGTGAGTTCTCATGCAACTGTCTTTAATGAACAGAGTTGCTTTCCTGTAAGAAAATGATATAATAGCTCAAAGGACCAGAAATTAGAAGCTTCTGCCACAGAAGGCAACTGCGCAACTTACAGTGGGAAAATCCACCTGGGGGCCTTTTGACATTGCACTAGTGCAGGGTGCCCAGAATATTAAGGGACAGAAAATTTACTTGCTATCTATATTCTTCTTTTTAGTCTGTCTTATTAAAACAACTCTTATTAAGCTATTTGTTGTTGGACCCTATCTTATAGAAATCCAGAAACTACCCTGCACCATCTCTCTCACCCCACCTCCTTCCCTGGAACATAAACCTGCTTAAAAAATGCAGATTTCTGCCTGAACAAACAGGAATTGATCTATATCTTTACTGTTTTCCACTGTTTGTGCCACACACTCAGGCAAAAAATAAAAGGTTCAGACAGCAATTCAGCAGATTCAGTTCTTCTTAGGTTCCCTTCATTGAAACTATCAAACCTAGGGAATTAATCAAAACTTTACATTAAACATTGTCATAAATATAGGTGTTCAATGTGAAAAAATCACACTCACCTGCAAACAGGAAAGGAAGAACGTCTATAGATTTTTAAAGCTGAACTAAGCTGTGAGACACATGAATTTGCTGTGCTGCTCCTGTACTCCAGGAATTGAACTTCTAAGGTATGAGGAGTTGACTGCTGCTCCAGACACTGATTCCTCTTCAGATATATCCTCATCAGTCATTCACATGTGAAACACGAAGAGGTGATTAACAGTCATTGAAGGCTGCTTTGACTAACCCAACTCATTATGACTGAAACATATTAGGAAAAGTTAGTTCCTTGTCCCAAAAAATGTTACCTGCATGTGAAGCAACATCTTAACATGCGTATGGAGTAACCTCCCAAGCGGATTATGGTGGGAAATATGCATGGAGGGAGAGATGGAGGGTGACTGTGTTTTTGTTTCAGCCAGATCAGGGTTACACACCCATATTTGCAGAAACATGCTCATGGCAGCTGAGGTTGGTAATTTCATCAAGATACCTCTTTTGGGAACACCGTTGCTCCAGGTCTCTTCTGCAGGCAATGCAGATAAAAGGTATTTCCAGGGGATGTTGTCTTACCAAAACTACAAACTGTCTTTTGGATATAATATATTTCTCTCTTGACTGTAGCAGGAATCAAGTATATATAGGCTTCTCATTTATATGCACTAAGTGTAAAGATGAATTTTTAAAGATGATTTATTTAAAGATAGAGGGGTGAATCTCATCAGCTGCAGCATCCACTGCATGAGGTACATAGGATTAAAACTTCAGAGCTCTGAATAATCAGCATCATCTTTCCTCTCCAGCCTTTTTAGGAGCAATTCTGTCAATTATCTTTCATGCCCAAGTTGTGCTGAACCTTTCTCCTAGAAAGGGATGTTTCATTCCTTCCGAAATATTTTGTACCTGTTATCCAAACCCATGTGCATCATCACATGACAGTGCTTATCATAATTGCTAAACAGCTAGTTACTTGGAGGATATTTTTGGGAATGTCTCACTTTTTACTGTCATTTCAGTGTCATTTATTTCAGTAATTATTCCTCTATGATAGAATGAACAATTAAAATTCTGGAATATTATATGTTTCTACACCTACTAGAACCTTTAAAAATAAGAATAATTAATAACAATGAACAGTAAATATGTTTGGTTACAAAAGCCTAGATATGCCCATTTTTGTCAATCTCTCAAAGAAAAAGGCAATATTAGGAACTGAGATATGCAACACCTCTGCTTTTGTGCTGCAGTATCTCAGGGTCCAGGTTTAGTATTTATTTTTATAATAGGCAGCTACATCGCCACTGTTCCAATTAACAAATATCTACCCTTTGGTTGCTTTTGTTGTTGTTGTTACCTTCAAAACCAAAACAAGAGATAGTTTAATTTTGATCATCTTCCAGTTGTGCTCACACCAAACACATGCATCAGATCTTACCCATATTTCTTCATCCCATTCACTTTTCTCAAACAGTGTGCCCAAGACACTGAAGGGAGAGCAGTGCTGCTAAGTTTATCTCCGTTTGGCTGCCTGCCTGGTTCACTAGGAAGGAACCAGGAGCTTCAGGTTCCCTCACAGCTCATCAGAAGTCTGATGTCAGAGACTACTCTGTCTCCAGTCCTGACATTTTGGCTGCTTCAGGAGGGACACCACCACTACCCATGGGACTGACGCATCAGATGTGTGAACTGCCCCATAACTAGTGTTAAACTCCTTTTTTTTACTAGTGATTTTTGAGATTTGAAGTTTGTTCTCTGAATAGCAAGGAGACTAAATGCTTAATCTTTAAAAGACTACTTAAAAAAAATTAGCTCTCTACTCTCTCTTCTAGGTTGTATTATACAACATGTATTTAGAGGGTGAAAATATTTTTGGCTAAATCTTAAATTTTATTTAGGGTATGATGCTCAGTGCTCTGCTGTCCTCCCATCACCCATGCATCATTCTCCTCAGAGCTTATTCTTCTTCTTTCCCAGTCTTTTTCTTTCTATACCTGCCTAACAGCCTAGCTAAGACTGCCAAGTCAATTCCATTTCTTCTATTACTGGCGGGAATGTATGACTAGAAGAACAAACACAGAGAAATTATTTTAATAGATTGACACTGGAATAAGTTTTTCAGCTTTAGACTGGCTGCTAAGACCTTATGCTGTGTCAGTAATATCCATCAGTAAAGTTCATATTTAAAAAAAAAATCCATTTTCTGTCTCTTCTATTATTCTTGATAACATTTTATTGAAGATCATCCTGCTTTCTTTTAAAGGGAGGTTCAACAGTAGAACAAGATTGGGTCTGTCTCCATCTCAAAAAAAGAGAGTCAATATGAAATCAAAACTACCAGGCAAAAGAATCACTTTTTTTTTTGCTAAAAGGAAAGTGAGTAATTAATACGGTTAATCTCCCACCCCCCAAAAGAAAAAAAAAAACAAACACATTGATTTTTGTTTAAATTACAAATATTTAACTAAATTCTTTCCTCTCCCCTCTAATTCCCCCATATTTAATGAAAGAATTAAAAATGTGCTCTGGCAGTTGTTACAGCGAAGGTTTCCACCAGTGTCTTAAAATGATATCCCAAAATAAATTTCACATTTTAATGCTGTAACAGTAGTAAATATATTAATAAACTCTTATCTCAAAAATCTCTTTTATGAATGCAACAAGAATAAAATAGCTCTTCAATTCCTCTTAGTAGGCATGCAAAGAAAAATCACAGCTGAGTGCTTTCAGTGGTACTTAATACTGTAGATAACCTGTTGTAGTATCTGTGTACATGGAAGAAAAAGTGAGCTCACAGTTAGTGAGCAAATTAGTTGATAAAAAAATGTATATTTTTCTCTGTCACATGATATCAAACTGATAGTGCTTCACTAAGGTTTAATGTTATACAGGAAATATCAATGAAAAAAATCTAACATCAGACAGGCCTTGACAAGGAACTGTTGTGTGTAAATTAATGGCATAATTAGCCAAATGATCAAACTCTGAGATCTAAAACCCAGAAAACCTTATGAGAAATGACTATTTTCTACATCACTAAGAAATTAGATAGACCTTGTCTCAAGCTTTTACAATTTCATACTATTTCAGTAAGTAATTAACTGGAGAAAAAATATTAATGAAAGTCATGTTTGTGACTAATATCAGTATGGCTGTGTAAAATTCCACTTGTAATCTATGAGCCTTGGTAATAATAAAGTATTAAAAGTGAATATTTTACAATATGATATGGAGATTTACACATCTTTGCCAGTTCAGAAATTTTTAAAACACTTCTTTTTTTCCTAATATATGTCACATTGATATTTCATGGTTCCTATGGAACACGTGATTTGTGGAGAGCAGCTTAAGTGAATTTGCATTGCCATGGTACTCATTGCAGAACCAACACAGAGTTTAATCTCCTTTGCTGGAACTGCATAGGGGAAGAGTTTTAGGCAGATTTAATGGTAGCTTAATTCTAAAGCTATACAAATCAGTAGGGCTTAATGACATTTCTGGAACCATGAGAAATCCTTGAACCATGTCTTCAAGCACAGAGGCCTGGGAGACTGAAGCAGTGAAGACAAAGGCTAAGAAGACTTAGTTGACTGTCACCAAAATATCCACCCCACGCAGCAAAGAACTCACGTTTCACTTGTTAGGTGCTTATAGTTTTCCATCATACGGTAACAAGATTTGGATCCATCTGGCTAAATGAGGATAGAAAAGTGCCTTGTGGTCAACAGTGAATATAGAAAAATAGATACATGTTGACTTACTGAATCTTGCAAGTAACACTCCTATGAAACGGGGGGTCAAGGAGGAAAAAAAGTACATAGAAGATATCTGTCTGAAAATAAGCTGAGACTAAGGATGAAATTAGAACTCCCATAAGCAAGTGTCACAGTGGACACGTTTATGAAGTTTATGCTGCAAAGCCCTGTGCATGCCCTCCAATATAATTAGAAGCTGATGTGTCTCTTTTCACATAATCACTCTATTTTTTATCTCACAGGGTTCCATTCCCAGAAAGATCCGTCTGTTATCATGCCCTCTATTTTGCTTATATTTCTAATTCTAAATCTACTGAATATTTCTAGTTCTCATTTTGGCTTGTGCTGCTTATTCCTTCATGCTTTTTCCCAAGTTCCCCATTTGCTGACAAATATGCATATTCTGGTTGATTCAGTTAATTTTGCCTCTTGGTACCTCATGTGAGGGATAGATTACACCTCACAGCAAAGGAGAACAATAAGGTGTATTTTTTATATGTGTCACAACCTCTAGGGGAAATGTAATTTTCTTTATAGTTAAAAGATGTGATGTAGTAGTTGAAAAAGGCCTTTTATTTAAAAGAAATGTATACAAAAAAAGATCCCAGATCATCTCTGTTGTACGAGCTAAAGGAAACTCAGTCTGCAAAACTATCTGACAGGAATGAAGTTGTGATGTAAACTAGCTTCAGTTTGGCCTAGGAAACTGTAAATTCACCACAAAGAAAAGGTTTCTTCAAACATGGCCAGGAAGCCCTCAAAGACAAAACACTGATTCTTCATCTTTGCCACTAATGTTAGGCATAGAAACAGTTTCATAATCTAGTTGGAAATGAAGGCAGGAAGTTATCATACATAATAAATACATAATAATTCATAGAATCGGTTTTCTTCCCATCCATTTGGTATTATGAGTTTCTTGTTGCATACCATCTGCCAGCTGTATGAACAAATGTAATTGCACACACAGATGCAATCCAATGATGGCAACGAAACACAGAACAGAAGAGATGTGTAAATAAACATGAAAAATTTTGTCATAGATCATTTTTAGGCTCTTTCCTCAGAAATTATTAATAATAAACCATTTGACTTTTACAGTCATTGAAGTAGTTTTATTTCTGTTCTTTGCAATTTGTTTATTTATGTTGTAAGGCATTAAAGAATTCTGTAAGAAGTTAATTTGGTATTTCATTTAACTCATAAAAATGTTTCATATAAATGAGGGCCAGATGTCATTCACTCATAGAATTTAACACCTACGACAAAAAGTAAAATGAAAATAATAATCTCATCAGTATTTCTTTACAGATTATTCAATTTGCTGTGAATGTCCTATCAACTTTTATCATGCTCTAAATTGTCCTGAAGAAATTATCTGTCTAACATGTTTTTTAATCAGGCAACTGTTCCTTGCAACATCCCCAAATTTCCATTAGAATTCCTTTTTAATTGGTGAAATGTAAATTCCTAATGTCTTCTTCAGTAGACTTTGCTTTCTTTTTACTAGAGTTCAATCAACTCATTGCATTGATCAGAGTATTAAATACTTGGAAACAAATTTATGTCACACATGAAGAAGCCAGTGTTTCTTTTACTTCAGTAGACTTGCACCAATCAAAAGCAATGGTAAATTTGCATTTTTCTTTTCCTCCAGGTTTCTAATTATTTATATGTCTGCAGCCGTCATTTCACTGGTAGTTAAAATTTCTCTGCCATGTTCTTCCATGATGAAGTCACTGCTAATATAAATTTATGAAAAGCATGTGCTTTTCCAGCCTCAGACACAATCTACTGGCATTTGGGGAGTGTTTTGACTGGACGTCTGGACACTTGTAGGTTTCATACAGCAGCAACAATCTCTATAGAATTTTTGCATGTTTGTGATGTAGCCTTGCACTCAAAAGCTATTGCTAATGGCTTAGTTCAGAAGGATTTTTTCTGTTTACAGTGTAGTAGCAAGAAAAAAACCCCATCAATATGCTGTAAGTGTGAGAAACTAATAAAAGTTTTAAGTCTGATACTGAGTTAGGAACTGATATGCAGAGCTTCAAAACTGTGACCCCAAGCGTTTTGTTGGTGTATATGGGAATAATCTCTGCTTCAGGGGTCCTTAAGCAGAGCAAAGTGCTGAGACGAAAATATCTGATAAATCAGGATAATGTAGTTTTAAGTTCTGGTATCTCATTACTTGCCATGGCTCTTAGAATTCATGCCAGGCCTGGGGAGCTGAAAGATATCAGATCTCAGAACTAATCCTGTTTTCTTGTCTTCATTCTATATCAGTAAGTGTTGCTGTCTGTTGCTTCTATTACAGTAAGCAAATTAAATAAGTTTTTCCTTCCTGCCACTGATAAGTAGAGGCCTGAGGTGTGGACTAGAGGGTGTACTGACTTCCAGTCTTTGGTTGAAACTGTGGAAAAAAAAAAGGAAAGAAAGAGAAAAGATAGAAAGAAAGAAAAAATTAAAAACAACTTCCCTGTTTTCAAGATATAATTAACATATCTCTATTAAAAAAATACGTGGGATGCAGTAGAGCTTTATAGTTTATTTCTCTTCCCATGTGCCCCTTAGTCCTCTGAAAATCCTTAAGCTCAGCTGCTTTCAGGCCAAAAGCTATGAATTCCATTGTTATCACCTCTGTCAGTATTGTTTGCTTTTCTCAATCACTCATTTTGGGAGGTCTTCTGCCACCAAGATGACAATGATGTGTTGATTCATTGCCCTGTCACTAGTCCATATGGAGGAGTTACTCAAAGATGTCAGCTTGTTTTGATTTTGCTATCCTTCCTTCACTGTTTGGTTTTTTCCCTGTCTCATGGTGATGGATATTTTCCTATTTTAATTTAATTGCTGCCACAGAATCTACATTCCTTCTGCAAATGTTAAGTTAAAAATCTTTCCAAATATTTAACAGATGAAAATGGTATTTAAAGTTATACTGACTTCTCTCTCTTTTT
>VXBB01016111.1:0-13412 GCA_013399915.1 Illadopsis cleaveri | reverse complement strand
TTTTTTTTTTTTTTTAACTTGTGGGAAAAACCTCCCCTCCAAATAACCCTTATGGCTGGCTAAAATCAATGTCAAACTGATTTAATTTACAATCATATTTAGATCCCTAATTAACTGATGTTAGCATTCTTGAGGTTCATCCTATCAAACTATCACATCAGAAACTAAACACTGTTACATTAGAATAGCAATTGTAAGGCATATATTTTTACACACATTGAGATTTTGGAAACAAGAAACAAATCCCAAACCTTTTCTTTCTGTCCAGAATCCAAAGAGGAGCAGCAGTTATGCTGGCTTCCCTTACTGCCTGAAAATGTGATTACATCTGAGTCAGAAGGACCATGTGTCAAGGAAACAGGAAATATTAAATTTTCTGCTGAAAACTACAACTAAAGTGCAAAATAGTAGAAACAGTGTGCTAAAACAACATATACTTTAAGAATGTGCTCAGTATACCAACTGTTTTGACTACCCATCACCCTAAATCAGAAAATAATCTCATTGTTTTCTTGAAGCACATTGTATTTCTGCAGAATTTTCTCTCACTATTTCACCACTGGAGGTTTCAGTCACAATGTAATGAATGACTGGTTCTCTGAAGCTGAACTGTGACATTTTTGATGTCAATGTACTTTCAATCAACCTTGAAGAGTTGGGCAGCTGTGTCACCACTAAGTACAATCCCAGAGCCACAGGTGACAAATTGTTCCATTTGCACAGTTGCCATGACAGTACAAAATTTCCTTAAATGTTAAATATAAAGAAAATTCAATCCAGAATATTTGATAAATGGTTTTCTAAAACAAGTAACTATGATCTTCTAAAACAAGTAACTAGAGGAGGGAAAAAGTGATCTAATGTTCAGTTTCATTACAAAAGAAATTACAGGTTCCACAGTGCACACACTTTTAGATACTTTGGATTGCTTAAATCAACCCTTCTGGCTCAGGAAGCTGCTGAGAATACAGAGTAGAGGATTAAGTCCTAGCCCTCATGAACCTGAAAAGATCTACCTTACTTCTAGGATTTCTAGTGAGATATAGCTCACCTATTTTTGATGGCTGCAACTGAGATTGTCAAGTAAATAAGAGAGAAAGACACTTCATTGATTGAAATCTTTGTTTTAGAATAAAATTATTCATGCGGTTATAAAATTATTTGTACAGCCATTTATTTATTACTGACTGTAAGGACAGCCTTTAAAAATTAGTTCATATGCAAATACCTGAACTGTAGATATATCTATTTGTAAAGATGGATCTGATCCAGAGCCTCAATTGGATTTCAATATCTAAAATGAGATAATGATTTTCTATATAAAATCAAAGTAAGAAAAACCTGAGATTGTCTAGGAGGAAGACTGATCAGCTGTGTAACAAAATAGTTTAATTCCATCCTTTGTGCACTTAATTTTACTTTCTGGTTCAAGATGATTTCATCTTGAAATGCCTATAGAAAAAGAGTCTCAAAAAAGTCTCATTGCACAAAACTACCTATCTACTTAGTAGCTAATTATGACCCTTGTGAAGGCTCGTGCAGGAGAGAGAAGTAATCTGAAATTGTTGGTTCTAATCAAACATTACAGGGAGAAGGGAAAGATGTTTCATAGACAAGTCTCCAATCCCTTCATCCCAGAGTTATGGATGCCCACAACAAATTTTGTCACCTTCAAAACACAGCCTCCATCTGTGTAAGGTAACATTCAGAAGTGTTACAGTGAGAGCTCTGAGACAACAGAGTCAAGAGCTGGACTTCAGACCTGTGCAAGGTGTCCAGACTCAGGTCTGTATTTGCACAGTAGTTCACATAAGCCTGAAGTGGGAATTTTTTTACAGAAACAGAATTACAGTAAGAAATTTAAAAAGCTTCACCTGCTTCAACTGCCTTTCCCCAGGGTAAAAAAACCCTTCATCATGCAACGTAATGGAGATATCCTAGATAGCCTTGTACAACTCAAATATTATTAGAATTTTTTTCCTGTGTTCTGTGGCCTTACCTGAGGTTAGGGAGCTGAAGCAAACCATAACAGTGGCATTTATTATGTTAAATAAATAAAATATTCTACATTGTAGCTGTCAACATATGTTGCAAGTGTTTAAATCTCCATTATGTTCAAAGCAGATCATAGAATCATAGACTGTCTTGGGTTATCACCCAAGAACCATCTTGTTCCAATCCCCCTGCCACAAGCAGAGAGACACCTTCCACTAGACCAGTTTGCTCATAGCCACATCCAGCCTGGCCTTGAAACAATTCCAGGGATAGGGCATCCTCAGCTTCTCTGTTCAACCTGTCCCAATGCCTCATCATCCTCTCAGTAAAGAATTTCTATCTAACATATAATAAAAAACTTCATTCTTTCAGTTTAAAGCCATTGCCCCTTGTCCTGCCCCTACATGTTCTTGGAAAAAAGTCTCATTGCATTTTTCTAGTAGGCTCCCTTCATATACTGGAAGGCTGCAAGGAGGTCACCCCAAAGTCTTCTCCAGGCTGAACAAACCCATTTTTATTCTCTTAAGGTTAGATCTACCCAATGGAGCTTAGGCAGTGATTCAACTGAAAGTACTGAAGGTAATGATTGACCAGTTTAGGTGCTTTTGATCTTAGTGGTTAGCAGCCCAAATAAGGGATCCCTAATTAATGACTACAGTATGCAGTAAAGGGAGGAGATCAGAAGCTGTTAAAGAGGTTGCCTCATTACTCATCTCTTGTGCTTCTAGAATGCAACCATAGTCAAAAGTGATTTTATAAGGTTCCTATTGTTAGGGGCTCAAATAAGACAGGAAACCTACAACAGCAGTGGGTTTTAGCAGCCTTCTTAGGTTGGAGGGGAAAAAAAATTGTTGGAGTAGTTCAGGTGCTGCTGTTATCTATGTTATTTCATTAATCTGACCTTCAAAATTTTCCTCCTCTAAATAAATCTCAAGAATGTTTGAGTGTGCCTGTGTTCTCTTTTAGCAATCTAAGTTCCCCTCTTGAGAATAGATCGTCTCATTTCCAGTTATTCTCACATCACATCGAACAATAATGAAAGGAATAGTTTGTGATTCTTTTTTCATTTGTTTCTGCTGATAACAGTGCATGTAATCACACAGTCTTTGTGTTTATCTGTATATCCCTCTTGCAAATTTTGGACCTACTGTCCAATTTCAATCAAAACTAGAGTGCCCCTTAAGCATCCCCTAAAAACCATAAACTGAGTAAAGGAGATATCAAGTTTGAAATTTTTTGTTTCCTTCCAATAACTCTCAATCCCGTTTCTAGAATATAATACTGAAAATCAAATATGGTCTTCATCTTGTCTTCTAAAATTCTCTGTGAGAAGACTTTTAAATACAGGCACAGATATTCAAAGATATTATCATAATTGAACTTAAAGATCTACTGACTAAGAAGCATGAACCCATAGGAAATGAAGACACATTTATTTAAAATTGTCATTGCAAATGACAAGCATGTGATTGACATTATAATTTTAAAGATTGCAAACATTAATGCAAATAAACTAACAGTTTACATAAGAAGTAGGAGTACAGGAAGAGTTACACTTTTAGGGAGCATTATTCATTAATTCATTCTGCAGTAGATATCCAAAGTGCCTTGCTGAGAATCAGTTCCAGTTTCCATTGATGTATTTACAGGCTTTTAAAGTGGACCTGTCCATTTCAGGGGAACTGATTTCCTAAATATTTTCAAAGGCAGAAAAATTTCACACTTTTCTGAATGCCACTTGACTGCAAGTACAAATGTTAACAGCTTGTGAGAGTGCTAATTAGAACATCATAAAATTTACTGGACTTCTTTGACACTAACTTAACCAGAAGATGAAACACAATCAAGAAGATGAAACAAAACACTATGAAAAAATGAAGATTTTACTTCTATCTTCATGTCTGAGCAAGGAATCTTCTAAGTTAAAATTCAGTTTTAGTTCATATAATGCCACTTTTTTGTGTTACACATCCTTTTATCATATTTTTGCATGCTTCCGTGTTCCAGAGTCACTTAATCACTGGTAGATCTGTTAGGTTTGTACTGGAAAAGAGAAATTCCTGTCTGCCTTTTCAAAGCAGGGCACATAAACCTACAAACATATACCCACATACAATTTATAAAATTAACACAAGACATCCACTGTGACAGACATGTATATATACATAAATGTCCACAGTAGTGTGACTCAAATAATTATGACTTGGCCTTTGTAGCTGTATATGTGCTAAAAAATGGGGACACAAATTGCAAATAGTTTTTGAGCAGATGATTTATTCAAGTATTTTCTGTTTAGGCGGTTGTCTTTACAGTGTTGCAGAGAGAGAGGTAAATGTATGATAACTGTGCTTTCTCTGTGAGAAAAGGTTAAAACTGGGAAGGAAGGAAGTAGCTATGCCTAAATTTTAAGTGTCTAATCAGAGTTGCTTTAAAAGCATTTCATACACTGTTGATGTAGTTAGGTGAAATGCCAGAGAGGTCTCAGGCAAGAGGTGGCATCTGCCTCATTTCTTCTACTGAATTTTGCAGGCAGGATCTTTCTCTGGAGGTCTCCACAAATATCCACCTATTCTCATTGGTCTTTATATATTTGTGTGAACCTTAACTGGTGTAGTCACATATATATGTGGGCACTTCTGTTCTCTCAGTGCCAAAAACCCACAGAAATATAGAATGGGTCAAGATTGGAGGGAACACAGCAGGTCATACTGGTCCAGCCTCCCTGCTCAGGAAAGGTCATCCCACAGCACAGGGCACAGGGTGTCTAGATTGCTCTGGACTATCTCCAGTGAGAGGGGCTCCACACCTTCTCTGGACAATCTATTCCAGTGTGTGGTCACCTGCACAGTAAAGAATTTCTTCCACGTGTGGAACTTCCTGTGCATCAGTTTCTGCCCATTGCCTCTCGCTCTAGTTCTGGGCATCACTGGCAGAGCCTGGTCCGTCCTCTTGAGACTCTCTGTTCAGATGCTGATAGACATTAATGAGGTCTCTCATTTGTCTCATCTTGAACCTGAACAGGCACAGCTCTGTCAGCCGTTTCTTGTAAGGGAGATGCTTCCATCCCTTAATCATCTTCATAGCCCTCCATGGGATCTGCTCCACTAGCTCCTCATCTCTCTTTTACTGAGCAGCCCAAAACTGGGTACAGCACTCCTGATGTGGCCTCACCAGGGCTGAGTAGAGGGGCAGGATCACCTCCCTGGACCTGCTGGCAGTGCTCTTCCTGATGCACCCTGGGGTACCATTGGCTTTCCTGGCTACCAGGGCACTGCTGACCCATGGACAGCTTCTTGTCCACCAGGACCCCCAGATCCTGCCTTCTCTGCAGAGCAGTTTTGCAGCAGGTCAGCCCCCAGCCCACACTGCTGCATGATGACCTGTTAGACAAACTGGGACTCCACATCCCTGCTCCAGACAGGGCAGCAATGCAATCTTTATGAAATTAAGTTGGTGGAAAATAAATTTTCATGTTTTATTTCAGAAACTACTTTGCATATCAGTCTTCTTGCTTCAGCATCTATGTGACACAGCTAACTACAGCTCCCACTGCTTTTCCCATTTTGGGGGGTTTGAAAATCTGCCTAACTTCTCTTGAAGTTAAGAATTTAATTTAGGTCTACTTTTCTTAAACGGACCCAAGATCTTCAAAATCTTGACAGCAATTGCTCATGTCAATTGCTCTGAAATCTGCATCCTATCAGGAAACTATTAAAAGATTATCTTGTTCTTCTTATCACTTACTTTCCCTAGGAAAAAGATTGATGCTTGATTTCAGTCTACCTCAGGTAATTTTAACTGTCTGATGAAAGAGCACTCCTGAGACTGCTGTAAGACCATCATCCCTGTGTAGCCAATGGAACCAAGTGAGTTCTTTAAAAATTGTCCCTTATTTATCTGCTTTTTAATATAGACATAAATGAAAAAGACAGTTTTGAGAATCTTCAATAACTCACTTTATTAAACTGACAGACATTATTTGCAGAGTTTTTTTTATCAACATTGTAGCAGGGTGGGAATTGATAACAATTGTAGAATATTGTGATGGTTTCCTCAAGTTGTATTCAAGTACACAGGGAAATTCTCAAAAGCAATGAGAAGGACTTTTAGAAGACATATTAAACACTTCCATTAATTTATCTAACTAGCTAGTAATTTGGTTTTTTTAAAACCCCATGCATTGGAAGTGACAATGACAATTGGAAATTGTTTTAAATGTCAAATCGCTCTGGTTTGTACCTAATTAATCATTCATGTTTTAATGCTCAAAAGACATAGTACATGTGTAGAGGGGCTGTTTCCTCAGTACACAAGTACCAAGTTATTTGTAGTTCTATTTTTATGATGTAAATCACCATGCTTATATAAAAAAAAATATATATATATAAAATACAAAACCCTAACCTGCATTTTGTAAGCATTTCTGTCACTTTTCCTCATAAAAGTACTGTATGAAGGACACTAAGAATGTTATGAAAATGACACACAAACTTTATTTTAATGACCACTTCTCCTTGCACATCAGATTTTAAAACTGGGGACTTTTTGTACAATACTAATTTAACTTTAAATAGTATATGGAGAATTTAGCCTACTTGAATGCTCTTTAAAATGCTCTTGCTGAAGCACTTGAAGTAGAAACATGAAAATCATCCCTGAAATATTTTCTATCACATAAGAAAAAACATCCCGTTTGCTTCTACAGATATCGAGGGCTTTTATCTCACCTACACAGCACTACCAAGGAATGCATTGCCTATGAATACTGCGACTAGGATCCTGAAAATTAAAAGTTCTTTTTAACAAAGATCAGCCTCTTTTCCAATTGCCACTTAATTTTTTCATGCTAATATTTTCAATATTTCTGCAAAAGCCAGAGAAATTAAAATATGCCTTTAAGAAGACTTGAATATGAGGAAGGGATTACAGGAATTAAGTCTTTAAGAATACCAAATATCCTGACAGTTGAACGCATAGAAATTGCATAAATTGAACCACACAAAATACCTGAATCTGGGCTAGAGTAGAGTTAATTTCTTCTCAGTAGCTGTTACATCGCTGTGGCTTGGATTCAGGATGAGAATGGTGTTGATAACACACTGANTGTTTTATTTCAGAAACTACTTTGCATATCAGTCTTCTTGCTTCAGCATCTATGTGACACAGCTAACTACAGCTCCCACTGCTTTTCCCATTTTGGGGGGTTTGAAAATCTGCCTAACTTCTCTTGAAGTTAAGAATTTAATTTAGGTCTACTTTTCTTAAACGGACCCAAGATCTTCAAAATCTTGACAGCAATTGCTCATGTCAATTGCTCTGAAATCTGCATCCTATCAGGAAACTATTAAAAGATTATCTTGTTCTTCTTATCACTTACTTTCCCTAGGAAAAAGATTGATGCTTGATTTCAGTCTACCTCAGGTAATTTTAACTGTCTGATGAAAGAGCACTCCTGAGACTGCTGTAAGACCATCATCCCTGTGTAGCCAATGGAACCAAGTGAGTTCTTTAAAAATTGTCCCTTATTTATCTGCTTTTTAATATAGACATAAATGAAAAAGACAGTTTTGAGAATCTTCAATAACTCACTTTATTAAACTGACAGACATTATTTGCAGAGTTTTTTTTATCAACATTGTAGCAGGGTGGGAATTGATAACAATTGTAGAATATTGTGATGGTTTCCTCAAGTTGTATTCAAGTACACAGGGAAATTCTCAAAAGCAATGAGAAGGACTTTTAGAAGACATATTAAACACTTCCATTAATTTATCTAACTAGCTAGTAATTTGGTTTTTTTAAAACCCCATGCATTGGAAGTGACAATGACAATTGGAAATTGTTTTAAATGTCAAATTGCTCTGGTTTGTACCTAATTAATCATTCATGTTTTAATGCTCAAAAGACATAGTACATGTGTAGAGGGGCTGTTTCCTCAGTACACAAGTACCAAGTTATTTGTAGTTCTATTTTTATGATGTAAATCACCATGCTNTGATAACACACTGATATTTTGGTTTCTTGTTAAGTCATGTTTTTCCTAAGGAAGTTTTCTCCTGTCTTGTGCTCTGCCACTGAGGAGGTACAAAAAAAAACCTAACTGGGAGGAAGCTTAGCTGGGACAAGTGACCTGAACTGACTAAAGGGATATTCCACAGGCCCAGTATATAACCTGGGGAGAATTACCCAGAAGGGAGCCAGTCTGGGTTCAAGAAGGAGGAGCTGGCATCTCTTAGCATGTACTGGGCAATTGCATTGTGCATGACCATTATTTATTATTATTATTATTATTATTTACCACTGGTATTGTATTTTACTTTATTTTCAATTAATTTGTTCTTATCTCAACAGACAACTGTTACTTCAATTCTCCTCCACATTCCACCTGTGCTGGAGGGAAGACAAGGGGAGAGTTGAACGAAGGGCTGTGTGGTGTTTCATCTCCAGCTGGGCCTAAAACCACTTCAGTCACATGTAAAGAGCTTCAAATACACAAGGCTAACAAAATGAACCCTCTCCAGCTTCTTCAGCTACTACAGCTTTAGAAAAGATTGTGTTTATAAAGTCATTCCCTATTTATAGATATATATAAAATTATATTTTTAAGTATTTATCAATAGAATTGGACCTCTGTGCTTAAATATGCTTTGAGTTATATATGTTACTATATTCTATATTAAATGAAATATCTGTATATTTATACAGAAACATATGGTCTAAGACAAGAATATACATTAATTAGGAAACTTGAATAATTTCTAGAAACTTTCCATCTTCTCAGTGGACCTGTGACGGTTAAAATGCATGCGCTGCATTATGAAAGTATGAATGCTTTCTCTAGAAAAAAGCAGCATTACCAGATGCTATTTACACTAGAGAGACTTTCTTCCAGGAGTCATTGTGCGAATTTTTAGTACAAAGAGACACAACTAGAAAAATTGAAGTAGCATATATGGCTTTTTGCTGACAATTAACTTTCTTTCTGGTCTCCTAAACAGCATCACCCCTTATTCCCAGTTGTCAAACACAACAGCAACACTTGTTTGTCAGTGGTGATAATAAATTGTCAGAACAAGATACAAATCACACCTGAATCTCTTGGTTTAGAAAGTTATCTAGCAGAGTGTAAAGATAGTTTTAACATGGTGGTATTTTTGAAAGCAGCTCTAAACATGTAGGGTTTTTACTTAGCAAAATTTTCCTACATTCTTGGAGCAAGTATTTCCCACCCTATTGCAGACAGTTAATGTAGTCTTGGTCAACAGAACATTCATTTTCACTTAAAAATATATGCTTTTCTGTCTATGAAAAGAAGTTCCATTATAGAACTAGTTATCTGATTTTCTTCTTATATCAGTTCCTTATGCTATATAGCTGTTTTCAGAAACATATTTTATGACAAAGCATTTGTAGGTTGTAACACCATTTTTAACATTGGTAATTGTAACCTTTTTTAAAATGATGCATGTATCAACATTTCTCACAGCAGTCCACTTATTTCTCTACTCTAGATATGTAAATGTCCCTTGGAAAACACAGCTGTACTCACTTTAGTAGTCTAAAAGAGTTGTAGCATCATTTGGCTTTGATGCATTAAAAGGAAGAAGAGCTTTTCTCCAAATTTTGCTAGCTCTTCAAAAGAAATCCATTATTTATCCAGACAATAAAGTAGTAATGGTATTACATCACCTTTCTGTGTTCTCCTGAGCTCAAAAAGAGTGGTTTGGCATTCAAGTTATAATGAAAGTTCAAGAGTGGAGTGCTGAACAGATCATAACCAATAATAATAAGTAATAAGGAACAGGCTACAAGAGCAAACATCAATAACTGTGAGTTTCCCTTCTCATGATACTAAAATGAGGTGTGTACACACATGCAGAGGATGCCAGAGCAATTAACTGTGCATCTCCAGTTCTGAAGTAGATGCCAACACCTCTGTTTGATTTGTGTGTATGTTTGGAACTTTGGGGGCAATAGGAAGCACAGTGTAAACACTAATGACCTTTGCTCTGAAGGAATGGCGTGTCCTTATACAGATGTATCGGTCCACTGGGAAATACATGTATAGTCATAGTGGTTTGGTAACTTTTAGAGATAAGCATCTATTAGTTACAGAAAATTATCACGTAAGACTGTAGAGAATACACTTTCTAAACTGCAGCACTATTCACTCATCTGTATTTACAGCTGCCCGACGTTAAACCCTCCTCCTTGCTGCTTCTACCCTAGTGCTCTTTCATGTCTCTCAAGACCTATTTTCCCTTAATACTTTTAATTAGTATTTTAAGTATCTTGCAGGCATAGCAAAGTCAGCAAAGTGATACAGTATTCTAATTCCATGGTAAAGAATGAGTTTTATGTGAAACTATAGAGAATAAGTTTCAGAAGAAACTAAGTTTAATTAACATAAAATAAAACGTAGAAATAATCATTTAAAGATTTTCTTTCTAAAAAGAAAGATTTCTGGTAGCTTTTCATAGCTCTTACAATTGCAAGTGTCTCTAACTTAATCTAAGAACAAGAGAGTATTAGTCAAGTCACTCTTCCTTTCACCTCTATGGCAACAAAGTGAAGATTAAGTAAAGTGACCTGCTGTCCTTAGCCAGGTATTGTTTTCCTGCAGGAGTTAATACAAAAGAAAGAAATAAAAGGAAAAGGAAAAAAAAAAAAGAAAAAGAAAAACCCCCAACCTCCCCACACAGAACATTCAAGGTTATTATCTAGTTAAGTAGATATTTCCACTGCATTCCTACTGTCCTCGTCCTTACAGGTGAGTCCTCCTTTCACCATTGCAGTAACTGTGCAAGTATATGCCTTCCAGGCTACCTTGTTTCATCCCTCCACAAACACATAAAAAAGATGGTTGATTTACTACTGTTTAAAAACCCCATAATGTATAACCTCTTGTTGAATGTCTTTATCAATACTTGAAAAAAAGGTATCATTTAAATCTGAACTCAATTTAAAAATCTATATTTTAATTCCAGTCATGTTTGTTCTTTTAAAGTATAAGTATCTTCAAGCAAGTAAATTAATACTTTTGCTTCACTTGAAACTGTGCAAACTTCAATTACCTAAAAAAGCATTTTGGCTGTCTTACTTAAATGGGGTCATTCTGTGACGTGCACTTATTCAAACAGGAAGTTCAACTAACATATTGATATTTCACATGAACCTCAAGTGCACACAGTGACAAAATCTAGACACTTGAGGATTGCATCTGTGATCCATGGACAAAGGATTTTACAGAAGGTCAAGATATTGTTATTATTACTGCAAGGATCTGGTTAATGTCTCATGATAAGCTCATCTTCATAACTTCCAGATATTATATAAATATTTAAAAGGTGCATGATTTGAAGGAAGACATGCAACTTGTGCTCTCTTAGAACTTAAAAACTTTAATAATTTTACTTGAATGCCTATTACGATAGTATAACAGGAGTACCAGCAGAGCATAGGAAAGCAGAAACAATGGCATTACAGTGTACATTACTCTATGCATTTCAGGTACTCTACATTATGCTTTTCAAATAATTTTAATTACATTTTCCTCAATTTCCTCATTTTTATTGTTTGGGGTTTTTTTCAGAATTCTGACTCCTTTAAGTACATTTTAAAAAATATTCATAAATCAGTTCAACTTTTCTATTTTTTTGATCTTTGATTTTTACAAAATCATACTGTTTTCCTAAAAAAAATCATTATTTTCTCTGTCTGCTTTCTCTCTTCAGGATCTCTGTATAAATCTTTGACAATTTCATATCCCTAGTCAAAACTTTGTGTTGATATTTTGCTTTGAATGTGTTCTAGGTGTTGTCAGTAATAACAATGCCAATGATAAATTGTAAGTAATCAAAGTTTGATGTCTCTTTCAATTGCAGAGTCTTTTTGGAGGATATTTAGGAAAGTTATATTTCCTCCTGCTAATATTTATCATATGATCCTGAAATGGGAAGGCCATTAATATTTAAGGTTTTGAATTAGTGTTGTTTAAATACATTTATTCAAGAGGAGAGCCATCCTAATGAGCAACCTAATGTTTTGTGCAGGCATCTCACCTCCCTAGAAGAAGAACAGTAAAGCAGCCAGAACAGATAGAACAATTTTGTTTAAATAAATTTCAGTACTCAATGTCTTGCAGCTTATCAGGGTATAAAAAAAATTGCTTAGAATCCCTGAGGTGCAGGAACACTTGCTGTGCACACATATCAACTAAAATAAGACCATTCTACCCTTCATGCACTTCAAGACTGAACTCCATCAAAGAGCGTGACTTTTCCCAGTTGCTGATCCCTGACATTTCAGTGATGGGTTATCAGTTCATCAGCTTTTTTAACTCCAGTTAGTTTTGAATGTTTGGAAAACAGAGTCTAGTTTTTATTGCCATTTACAGCTAGCCCAGTTTTCTCAAATGTTGATTTTTTAACTCATCTAAATAGATGAATGTCTGGCTTCAAGGTAAGTGATACTTGATTCATAGCTGTGCACAATGTCATTCCCTTGAAAGGAACTGCAGGAAATGGGAACATCAAGGATAATTGCTTTGCAATTTAGCTTTAGCTCTTAGCTCCACACTTTTTCAAGATAAAAAGGTAAAGATTAGGCTTGGGAAAGAAAAATCCACCATCTACCAGTGAAAGAAGAGAAGCTCTCTTCTCCTTCTCTTTCTCACACCTCAAAAGTAGCCTCAAACATACATATAAAACTGTGTAGTGTGAGCATGTGGATCAAAAGCCACCCCGTGTGTAGAGTCAGTGATGGATTGAGACTTAATTTGTTAAAAGATATCTTTGATAATGAAGAAATGGAAGAAATAAACTAGGTTTTAATTGCTACAACAACCTTCCGGAAAAGTTGATCTTGGTTATTAATTCAATCAAGTAGTACATGGCAGCTATAATTAACTACAGTAATCTTATAGTGTTTTTCTTTCTAATTCACCCTACTGGTAGGAGGTAAAAGTGGTTCCTTTTTTTGCACAATACACTAGGTTTGCTGTTCTCTCTCTTGCATCCTATTAGCCTGATGAACCTTCAGGAAAAAGATTCTTCTATGATTAACTAGCTGTGTGAAAAGCAGCACAGACTGCAGCTTGCACTGGTTCAACATATCAAGGGTAGAGTGGACTTTCTCTATTGCAATTATATGTCAGGGAAAAGAAACTTGTTATTGATATGGACTTCTAATACTGACAATCTGTCAAACTGGCAGTAATTTTACACCTTTACTGCCAGTCCTTATGTTAAGTTTTAATCTGAAGTTCCTTTCTCCACCCTGATCCAGAAGATGAAAGAAATTAGGAAAAAAAATTAAAGAATATTTTGTATTAGCATTAAATTTCTTCATTGTCCTAACATCTCATCTTCTACTCTGTCCATATATCCAAATTTCACTTAAACTTACCTGTGAATAAT
>VXBB01016108.1:15339-29058 GCA_013399915.1 Illadopsis cleaveri | reverse complement strand
CCTGCTCTGCTCTGAGCTGGGGCAGCCTCACCTCAAGTGCTTTGTGCAGTTTTGGGCACCACAATATGAGAAAGACATGAAACTGTTAGAGAGTGTCCAAAGGAGGGCCACCAGGATGGTGAAAGTCTTCAAGGGGAAACCATATGAAGAGCAGCTGAGGTCACTTGGTTTGTTCAGCCTGGAGCAGAGGAAGCTGTGGGGAGACCTCACTGCAGTCTACAATTTCCTCCTGAAGGGAAGAGAAGGGGCAGGAAGCAATCTCTTCTCTGTGCTGGCCAGTGACAGGAGGCAATGCCCTGAAGCTGTGTGAGGGGAGGTTTAGGTCAGACATCAGAAAAAGTTTCTTCCCCCAGAGGATGGTTGGACACTGGAACAGCTCCCTAGGGCGCAGCACCAGCCTGACAGAATTCAAGAAGCATTTGGACAGTGCTCTCAGGCATATGGTGTGACTCATGGGGTGGTCCTGTGCAGGGCCACGAGTTAGAGTTGATCCTTCTGGGTCCCTTCCAACTCAGCATATTCTCTGAGTTGGTCAGTCTGTGTAGTATGTGTGTGGCAGAATTTGATTCTTCTAAGAAAAGCATCTGAGTTCATGTAATAGTAGTAAAATAATGCTATCTTTGGGGACATGACACCTGTTTTAAGACAAAACCCTCACAATATGAGTAACTGGGGCAAAAACAATGCAATAAAATATTACTTAGAATTGACTTATATTGGTGGTCAAAACAAAAAAACTGGATTATCAGGTTTACAACCTAGCTGACTAACACTGTATTTCTGATAGGATGTTTAAACTCTGCTCTAATATAGGAGAAATTCTAGAAACACACGAAGTTGTACTACCTGGGCCTACTTTCTTCATTCATCCTTAGAGTACTCCTTCATTCAGGCAAAGGAAGAATCTTGATTGTGACATATATATACATATACATACACAATAGAAGAAACAAAGTAGACATACAGGAAATGGAGAACAGGAAATTAGAGCATAAAAAAAAAGGCTGTGGAAGTAATGAAGACATTTCTATTACAAGACTTTTCTTAGGACTACAGTTCAGATTCCAGTCAAAAGTCAACCCAAGTAGCTCTACACACTTCATCTTCATGTCCCTAAGCTTCATATCTTTCTGAGATCCTCAGAGTTGTCTATAAAAATTATAGTATCTAAATTGGATATGTATTAGACAACTGGTTTAACGGAAAAGATGACTAGTGCTTGCTCAAAGAAATAAGTTTGCATTTTACTAGCTCAGATGGTGAACTGAAAAAGCTCTGTGAACTTTCTAAGAGGTTCTTGTAGACTCAGACAGAGGTAGAAACCATTTCAGTTATTAAAAAAAAAACAAGTCTTTTTGTGCAGCAGTAGAAAAGAGGAAACTCCTCCCTTTCGAATTATAAATCTTTATAGTGCAATTCTTTCTGGCTAGGAAGAAAACTTCAGACACTTTTCAAATAACCCCAACTGTTTAATCTGTACCCTTTCGGAAGTCAAGCTGTGTGTGTACGTGAGACAGAAACATTTTTGCTGAAATAGGAAGAATGATATGGTTCTCCTCAACCCACTGTAAAATCACCCGATACTTACAGGGGAAGTAATGCACATTTCCATGCAGAGAATGGCATTATACAGCTTGTGAATCTTCATCCTTTTGTAGTCTAGTTAGAACCTGTGATCACAGGGGTCCATGGTAGGCAAATGGACACTACATCCATTAACAAAGATATTTTTACCTAAGTAGAAATGCAACAGGGTCTAAGTTTAGCTTAGAGGAAAAACAAGCCTGAGCCATTCATACAAGCTTCTCTTTATCACTTCCTTTTAAATTTACTTTTACTCCAGAGTAAGTTCAGTTAGTCTGTCTTCTGCTACATTTTAATTTGTTTGAAATTCTAGCAAATCCAATATGTCAGTAGTAAGATTCATTGATTTCCCTACCATTTCCTGCGCAGTGTTCAGCCACACATACAGCCACAAAAGTGCAACACAAACAAGTATTCCACAAATACTTAATGAAAACTTTTGATATAGTTACAGTTGAAAAGGTGTTTCACACTGGAGGAAATTTGCATTTTCAGTAAATCAAGATACATTCATGGGCTGCAGGACATTAATACAGTAGACATAACAATGAACAGATGTTGCAGATCAATAGCATTTTTCATCTGAGAATGAAAACATTTTTTTATGGTACTGAAGTAAAATTGGTAGAAATTTAGTTGTAATGGGAATTTACAGTCAGACTCCTGGACAAAGGGATTCAGTCTCAAAGGGTAAACTCGGAGGGGTTTTGTTTGTTTCCTTTTTGCTTGATTGTTGTCAATTGTTGTTTGGGGTTTGTTTGTTGGTTGGTTTGTTTTGGTTTTACAGGCAGCAGTTAACATGACAGATAAATGGTCTTTTTTCTTTGTCTTATAGGGAGACACAGCAGCATTTGGTGTCCAAATCCTAATTTTTTTATAAAATCACAGAAGTCTCTTCTTTGAAAATAATCAGAGCCTGAACAAGGCTACAAATATTCTCTGAATCTAATCAGAGATCCATTGGTTTTTTTTCTTTCTGATTCTTTACAATTAAAGCTGCTTCTAGATATTCTCCATTAGGAAATGGAAATGTCCATTAGGAAACGTCCATTAGGAAAATATTAAGACAATTTTTCTAATTGATCAGTTTTACATACCTTCTTCTTGGAACTTTTTGGCCAAAGCTGTGCTTTGTAGCTAACCTAAGATTATATTTGGCTCACTCCCTTAAAAAGGGGTTTATTTACAATGCCAAACGATAAGTTCATCACACTTTGCTGTTAATTTTTGAGTTTCTCTGTTTTTCTTGGTTATAACTTAACACATTCACAGGTTTAAGAGTTCATCAACAGCTGGCTCTATCTGACTGCTACAAGTGCTTCTGGGAAAAAAAAGTAATTAAGGGCAAAGACACACAATATATGCACATACACCACAAACTGCTAAAAAATACAGTAAGTAAAATACAGCAATAACATGATAAAAAAGCCAACACCCAACCCAAATGTTCATGTACAAATGTATGGCATAGATAATTAACCAGGAGGTTTCCATAAGTCTCTTTATAACTTCACACCTCTGTATTGCTCAGCATAGTTGTGAGTTTCTGGAAGCTAGAAAGATCTACTTTTTGCCCTTGAGCCAGTGGTAGAGAGAATTAAGTCTCCCCAGGTCAGAACCCTATAGGCCTTGCCTGCTGAACTATACAGCTCTTTGTAGTATACAGCAGACTCAGTGCAGATCTTGGAAGAAGACATAGATCTGCAAATGTCACCAGTCATTCTGATGTGAAGCAGTTAATTTGCTTCTGAACACTTTCATAATATCTTAGACACAAAGAGAAAACACAATATATTTAGCTAGACACATTAAGACAGGTCCTTAAATGAGCTTAAATGCCGCTACTAAAAAGCTATTATGACTTTCCACAAAATCACTCTTTGTGATTTACTACTTGCACAAGATTCAAACACTTCATTATTTTCTTAGAAGGCCAAGTGTGATGTACTAATGCCACCTAATAAGATAGTATAAGGACCAGGAAGTTCCCCAAATGCATCAAAAGTTTCATACAAGCTAGGTCCATCTGCAGTTGCAAGCTTCAACCAGGCTGGCTGCTATCAACCTGGAAAATTACACTGGCTCCAAAAGAATTTTTTAAAAGTCATAACTCATGAGCATTTGCAAACTCATTTCGAAGTCAGAATTCTAATGATTTCCAGAAACCACCCTGCAGTCATGAGAAAAATCCTGGAAAGCTCAGAATCCAAAAGCGTAACAAAGTCCTACAGGACTAGACAAACAGCATGCAGACTTCTCCAGCCAAAATAAGGAAGTATAAAGCAGCTGTCCACATGACGGCAGTTACTTTGGAATTGTTATCCCATCGTGCAAAACACAACACCAAATATATCTTACCCAGTGCACACACAAGTTCTTGTAAAGTCAGTAGTACTTGTTCCTTCCTGTATTCCTCTTCAAAAGCTTTTGAGTCCACAATTTGCACTATTTTCTACATCTCAATTGCCAGCATATGTTCCCTCTTGGGAATTTTAAGCTGGAAGGAAGAGTTAACACTGAGAAGTATTCAGAGAAATAACATGAACTTAACTTTTTCCAAACTTAAACAGAGTCAAGATGAAAAGCCATTGGTGTATGTTCAGGCCAGATTACAAAAACGGTCAGAAGGCACTTCTATAACAAAACTCTCTTCAGGAGCTGGGTTTGTACTTTTCAACGTACACTTACTAACTTGTGTGACACACCCAACAAAAAACCCCTTGAGATTAATTTATTTGTCTAAAGACTCAATAATTAAGTCTCACCAGTTCTCTCAAGAGCCAGTCTGAAAACATACAACAAAAGCAAGCCTAGCTCAGGTTTCCTGTTACTGTATAATGGATATTGCCACCATTTAGACAGCACAAGATTCCTATGCCAGCAAAGTATGACTATTCTGTCTTGCACACTGGTTTTTCTATAGCAGTATGGTATGTCAGTGTATACTTTGCTAAATAGAACTGTCTGTCAACAGTCAGTGTTTCATTGGCATGAATGTGCAGTAAAAGACAACGAAGCATGACTCAATTAAACCACCAAATGCTGCATTTAAATAACATTAACCCCTGACATTTTAAAAAGAACAGTGCAGGATTTTAGCTGCATGACTCTTGTTAAGGTCAGTGCTTTAATATATACAGCTTCCCACCCCAAATGTCTGACATAGATTTGTTTCAGTAAGCCAATTGAGAATGAAGCCTGAAACCAGGATTTATCTACTACTGCAAACATAACTAAGATTTCTCCCATGCTATTGTTTCTGGGAACAAATTTTATAAACCTTCACATGGCGTTGAGGTAGGAAAGGATTTAATATTTGATTCACAATCCTCTTGCTTTTTTTTTGATAATTACCTTGTGGACTGAGGTTTACAAATTATTTTCAAAAGCTTTTTAGCCAGCAAAAATCTCAAATGCTATATATGAATGTCACAGGATGGAGTGTAGCTTTGGGTTTCTCCCATATGTGTCAGTAGATTCCCATGCATTAGAAGGACTTTACGTATGAAGATCTGATGGCAAGCCAACACAGCATACACTGAAAGTTACTGAAACTCTCACCTGATTCATACAAAAGTTGCTCCCACTTATTTTGCTATGCACACGTGCCAGATTTTTAAGCCTAAAAGCATTTTTCCTGTAATGTGTAGAAGGTGCATGCCTTTCTTAACTCTACTGTTCACAAGTACAGTGTCTATGATGCTTGTTTCCACAACTTTTAGGACTACACCATTAGTGTGGACTAAATTATTCAGATATCTACAAGTCAACAGTTAGTGGGGCTGCTATGTGGGTTAGCTGTATATCACACAAAAGGAAATGTAATTATTTAAACATAATTAGCATTGTTTTATTTTTGAACAATCTCCCTGTTACCATCATGCAGTGGAAGATTGAAAATTTTGTTTACCAAGAAAAAGAAAGGATACTTATATAATAATGGTGACAACATTTTGTGCTTAAAATCTAATCTTTAAATCTAATGTTTTCTATTTTTTAATTACTGACTTTCATGGAGTTAGTTGAAACAAAGTCCAACCACTTATGAAGCTTTAATTGGGCACAGTAGAGGCATGAGAACGCAATCTGATATCACAATAATTATTAGTTCTATTAGCTTATAAAGAGACAGAAAGCATGGTACAGTACAGGTGGTAAATAAAGAACTGAAGAAAAATTATTGAGTGGATCTCCCTACCTCCCACTAAGCAACCACTGAAAACAATTTATTTTTCAGACACTTCCTCATATTTTGCTTTGTCCTTGTTCAATTTTATTCATCAGTAACAAGAAACAGCAGACAAAGATTCAGTTTCATATGCATTGCTGAATGGATGGTTTGTAAAGCACTGAACTGCAATACATAAAATTATATAAATTGCCCCAAATTCCTATATGATGCTCCCCATGACAGCAATCAGATCCATGTTAGCATGACAAAGAGTATGTCACCTTCCATCTCCCACTGAAGGACAATTTGCAGAGACCTAATTGAAAGTCACGTCTAAATCTGTAAAACTGAAGTCATAGTAGAGTAAGAGAAACTAATAAGATAATGTAATTTTTCCAATTTAAACCTTGCACATAAAGATGTTAGATAATTTATGCAAAAATCACTGTAGGTTCCACTGGTTTAGTTGAATACTCAGCAAAGTGGAAAGAAGACACTTAAGCACCTTCTGAGTAAATACTGAGGTACATTTTTAGGCTATATGGAGAGTATGATGCAAAATGATTGTCCAAAAATTATCAGATTATTAATATCAAAGTGAAGTCAAGTTAGACAAAATCCAGTCATTTCATACTGGGCAGGATTAAAAGATAGGAAAGACCATTGAATAGATTCCTTTGTTAGTTTGGATTTCAAGGCCAAGCAACAACAGAATGGAGAGAGAAATGCCGAGTAAGCTTGGTGTTCCATCGCCAGTAGATTCACATATAGATTTCATCCAAACTCTGAAGCTGCCAGGCACTTTTTGGGGTTTATTCACTGGAGAGTAATCAAAGAACTACAAAAACATCAGGAGAAAAATGCTATTAAAGCAATTTTGTATATCAGAAGAGAGGTTAAATATTTTTTAGGAGCTTAGTTATAGCACATGCAAATTTATCTTAAATTTAAAGCACTGAAAAACCTTTCAAGTACAGAATGACAGCAGAATGATCAGATGCTCTTGTAAATGATCAAATGATCAGACTGACCTAATCAACAGAGGTTATATAAAATATTGCCTTTCACTTAATCCAGGGCTTTAGCAGTGTTTGGAAATTTGGAGAGCCCTTTACAAAATAAAATGTCCCACTTGTTGAGTGGACTAGAGACATGGACAGTTAGTTAGCTGCAAAACTGCCTGAACTGCTGAGCTCAAAGGATGGTGATCGGTGGCACGAAGTCCACCTGGAGGCCAGTCACTTGTGGTGTACCCCAGGGGTCAATACAGGGACCAATACAGACTTAAAACACTGTGAATGGCCTACATGATGGGATCCAGTGCAAAATCCCGAAGTTAGCAGATGATACTAAGTTGGGAGAAGAGGCTGACAGATCAGAAGGATTTGCTGCCATCCAGAGAGACTTTGTCTTGACAGGCTGGAGAAGGGCTAATAGGAACTTGATGAAATTCAAGTGAAGAGAAGAAAGGCTGCTCTGTCTGGGGAGAATTACCTCTGGCACCAGGGCAGGATAGGGACCCAAGACTGACTGGGGACCAGCTGTCTGGGGAGCAGTTTGGCAGAAAAGTACCTGGAGGTTCTTGGTCTTCCTGTTACCATGAAGCAGAAATGTGCCCTGGCAGCAAAACAGGTCCTTTGGGCTGCATCAGGAAGAGAGCTGCCAGCAAGTCAAGTGAGGCAATCTTTCCCCTCTATGCAGCATTGGTGACTCTGTATGTAATGTCCAGTCCAGAGCTCCCTAGCACATGAGAGAGATGGAAATACAGGACCAAGACCAGTGAAGGACCAAAAAGATGACCAATGAAATTACTTGAGCATCATCGCTTCTCATAAGAGAAGAGGCTAAGAGAGCTGTGATTTTTTTAGCTTATAGAAGAGAAGGTTCAGGGAGATCTTATCAACTTGTGTAAATATTGTAAAGAATATGGAGCCACACTATCTTCTGTGGTGCCTACTGACAGGACAAAAGGCAATATTCAGCAACCTATTGTAGCTGACTGTATTCTAAGCAGGGGTGCTGGATGATCTTCAGAGCCTTCAAACCTCAGCTCCCTTGGTTTGACTTGGTAAAGGCATTCAAGATCTTTTACAATGGAGGATACTCTCATAAGTGTCTATCCAACTTGACAGGCATTGAATTCTGCTGAATTTGCAAACAGTTGTGGTAGATGAGAGCCAAAAAACCCTCTGTACTACTACTGTAGTAGGAATTGCTTAGAGTATGTGGAGAAATAATAGTCAGTCCAATAACCAAAATCTTTGCTGAGAAGGATATACGTAGGTGTGCACATAGGCACAAACACAACTTGTACTAACAGCTATAAAACCTAGTGCAGGGAAAAAACAGTGTATTACACAGGCTCTTTTCAGATGTGTTGCTTGGTGGGTAAATAAATTACTATTAATTTTGAGACTGACCAGAAAGCCAATCATTTGTTGTACCACATTCAAAAACTATGGAGGGCATTTTAGCCCCATCAAATACGGTCTTTCTTCTAAGGAAAGTTAGTTCTTCTAGTTGTTCTCCTGGAAGAGTGCTGAGATGAAGCTGATATTATACAAGTAGAACTAGTCCTCTTCAAGCTCAGGACCTAAAAATTAAAAGCTTTGAAAGTAAGGATCAAGGTCTCAAGTTCTGTAATTTTCAAGGTGAGGCAGAGCAGATAGTATAAAACAGGATGCTTTTTTGAGAGCTACTGTAACTGTACTGTCTTGCCACATTCTACACAAACATGACTTTTATTGTGTCCCCAAAAGATAGGGAAAAATATGTTTTGGTAAGCTACCAACTGCATTTGTAAACTACTAAGAGGGACCTTCTACTTATTTGGAATTCATCTCAAATTTCACTTTATCAAATGCAAGGAAAAGCAACTCAGGAATATCACACTAAAGAGAATCCAGTTTACTACTCTCAGTTTCTTCACAATGTAAGAAAAAGGGGATTTTGATTACAAATGGGACATCTGACAGCCAAATAAACGATATTTCAAAGTCCCTTCCAAATGGATAGTTTTAACAAAAATAATATTGACTAACTCACAGTTAGTCAACATTTAAACAGAGTGAATGAAGCAGATGTTCTCCTGCAATGAAAACTTACAAACTAGTTCTTGTGAGAAATGATAGCTTGTTAGATCATTCCTATTAACTACAGTCAATTTGACATTGTTACGGTCCCTGCGAAATCACATAAACCCATGCGTGGAGTTGTAACTGGAGTAACTGGAGGAGATACTCCTACTCTCAGTAAGATATGGATTTCAGAAAGAAATCTTTTTTCTGTCTCTACATGCACAATACCACATAGACTTGCAATGATGGGAAAGGGACAAGTAGGCCATAAATCTACAGCAGCTTGAGATCGCATAGCAAAAAATAGGCATCTTCTCTCTCAAACTATAGAGTACCATGAGAATATACTAAAAAGTGCTTAAATGCATCTATACACAGTAGAGAGGAAAATGACCAGTGAGATACATTCTTTCATCCTTCATATTAATATACTAGATCTTTGACATTAAATTTGGAAGAGTAGAATCTTGTGGTGCCTTTAAGAACAGTTACTGACATGAAAGTGTGGAGCCAAGATACTAGACGGAAAACAAAACCTTCTTTCTTCAGTATTCAGGACTAAACACATAAAGGAATGTTGTTCCTCGGTCATGAATGTTCTGACTCTTACATGTAAGCATTCTTCAGGATTTATTACCTGGCATTTCATGGCTCTGTATTATCATACACACATATATGCACATCAAGGCTGTGAGCAATGGACTGCACAATAGAGAATACCTGAAAATTTGAAGCTACCTTAGATTAAAGGTCTTCTGTTGAAAACTTAAAGGCATATTAGGAGTGGCTTGGTTTGCTCAGCCTGGAGAAGACTGAGGGAAGAGACCTCATTGTAGTCTGTAATTTTCTCAAGAGGGAAAGAGGAGGGGCAGGCACTGATGTCTTCTCTGTAGTGACCACTGACGGGACCCAAGAGAATGGTGTGAAGTTGTGACAGGGGAGGTTTAAGTTGGATATCAAGGAAAGGACTTTCACCTAGAGGGTAGTTGGGCACTGGTACAGGCTCCCCTAGGAAGCAGTCAAAGCACCAGCCTAAGAGAGTTCAAGAAGCATTTGGACAGTGCTCTCAGGCACATGGTGCGATTCATTGGGTTGTCCTGTGCAGGGCCAGGATTTGGACTTGATGATCATTGTGGTCTCTTCATACTCGGGACATTCTATGATTCTAGAGTACCTGAAAACAAGGGTAGTTGAAAGATTTGTTCATTTGAAGGGATACATCATTTATGCAAATATTCTTTTCCATCCAAAATGGAATTTCAGCAGTGGTCATGAAGCTTTAAAATCAAATCCTACATTTGACATATTAGAAGAAATTACAAATTCCATAATGCATAATATTATTTTTCTAATGCATCACTGGCCCATACTGAGAAACAATCTATTATATAGATTTTGCATTCAATTTTTTTGTCAAAAACTACACAGCACATCAAAAGTTAATAGCACTAGGGAGTTCTGTGATTAATATGAAAACAAATGGTATATTAAAAAATTTCTTTTGTTCTTCATTCGCAATGATGAAAATGCTAGGATTTAACCTTTAAGGGTTAAAGAGTTTAATCAATGTCAATGCCTGATCTTCTGAAGGCGATAAAGAACAGTCTGTCTAGTGATACCCAACAGAACATCACTTTGTCAAGCCACAAAGCACCCAAAAGCTTGTCAAGTAAGTTACCAGAAACCTCTTTGTGGTTAGAACTCAGCTCCTTCCTGCTTGACCTATTATTTGATATTTGACCACTTGGTTGCAAGACACTTGCTCTTTCCAGCTGAAATGTCACTGGGGCATCTTGTCAGTTCCCCGACATCTCGGCCTGACATACAATTTTACTTTTGTGTGCTACAAGGCAGAAAATGCAGGGCAATGGCCTTGCTTTAAATTCTGTCAGCATCAAAGATGGGCGTCACTCTTGGGTCCTACCAACAACAACAAAAAAGGAGTCTATTTGAAGGTCAAAACAGCCATTACTTTTTAGTCTTTCAGTTTAAACTAAATACATTACCTGCAACACTGGTTTGGGAACTGTCCTTATAAAGTATATAAACATATCATCAGAAATCCTCCCTCCACAATTGTTCCTCTTCCTTATGAAATGCAGACTTGATAAAAGGGTGAGTTTTCAGCGCCTGCAGGGACCAGATTCAGTGGTTAACTTAACTTGTTCAAATAGGCAAGTGGTATCATGTAGCTTTACAAGGAGCAACCTGACCTTCTCACATTGACCAGCAGTGACATTATTGTGCAGGAAGAGAAGCAGTCACATCATTTCTGTTTTGCACAACCTGCTTAAAGTTTGCAACTAAATGCTTGTCTTCAGTTGAGCTGACAAGAGAAAAGAGGGGGCTCAGTGAACCATGGCAGGGCTGCCATGAAATGACAGGAATCATTGGCATACATTTCAAATAGCTCTCTCAATCCTATTAAAGTATTGCAGTCCTGCTTTAAAATAGACAAGTATGAAACAACTTTGATAGATAGAGACTAAAATGGCTTATTGATTTTTTTTTTAAGACTGAGGAAAATTACCCAAAATGTGTCATTCTTTAACATTTAAAAATATACTACATAAAAAATGAACAACTGCAATAAATAAAAGTTTAAAGAAATAACTGCTTCAGTATGCAAAAACTGACAAGTGCAGAAATGTGAACATACAAATGCACATTTTCATAAACCCGTAAAATTAATGTCAAAAAATACAAAACGCTGAACTACAATTCAAAGATAGCAAAAAAATTACACTTTAATTGCATCATTTTACATTAATATAGTTTTTCCCATCTAGAAGATTATTGATACTAAGAATCTGAAAATCCATTTTCCATTGTTCTTCTGGGATTGGATGTGACATTCAGGCTGAAGAAACAGACTGAAGACAGAGAACTGTCTCTCTTTTGCATAACACTGTAGGATGTGTCAGGTTCAGCTTGCAATGCCAGAAAGTCTGGGATAGAACCCTGGTCAGGCTGAATTTCTAGCTTGGAGCCATGCGGATGCTTGAACTACCTCTTGTTTCCTAGAATGATAAAAAAAGAATAAAAAAACAAAGCAAAAAGAGAATCTACATTTACTGTTAAATTCCTTTCGCAAAGGTATGTATACGAAGTATTTGCAAGTGTTTGCATCTTGTACCTGAGAACCAATAGCCATATTTAATAAAAAGAAACAAAGGATATTTTCTCAGGTATTATGCCGAGTAAGTGTTAGGAAAAAAAACCCTACTGTATTTGAAGCGCTACAAATACTTACAGAGAACTTTTAGCCCCTCTTCATTACAATTACTAGATTTCTTTTTGTAAACATAAACAAATTTTTCCACAGTCTCCCTGTCACTGTTACTAGGAAACACATGCCATGCTAACCACAGAAGGTATTTGTTTACTTTAAAATATATTTTATCATCATTGAAAATCAAACACTTAATACTCTTCAAATTAGCCTGTAAGAAAATGGCCAGAAAATATACACTGAATGTACATTGATGGGAACATGATTCATACTTCAATGTGTCTCAACATTCAGTCAAACAGATATAAAGGTTAGACTAGTTAAAATTCAGCATTAAAGAACTTCCAGCAACAAAACATCAGGCATCACACTTTGAAAGATTATGGACAATATCAGTATATCAGTACTAACAATTCTTTTAAAAATGGTAAAGAAAGACATTTTGTATTCCCCTAGACAAATAAAAGAAAACCCAATGTCATGTTGCTCTTCTGCGCTTTACCAATGCACTACATAGTGTGAAAATAACAAAAATTCATATATAAAATTCATTCTTATAATATGTGAAAACATCCCATGCAAAGCATAATTATGTAATTACTGAATTACTGAATAACTATTACAGTATCTTTGAGGTTTAGAACACTCCCTTCAGCATTTAAGGAAGACTGCTTATATAAACACATGCATATATAAACACACATTGAGGCATAAACCCATATATACAATTGGCAGCCCAAACTCATATATACCTGGAGAGAGGCTGAAGGATGTGTGTGTATTCATATTTCAACAAGTCCAGTCTCAGTCATATGTATAAAGACACATTCATGAAAGATTTCTCTTTCCTCTGTTACCATTGCTAAAGAAAAATCAATTGTTACCTCTAACACCTACTTCAACAGTTCCCTTTGACATGGACTCTTTTGATTTCCTGATTCACCACAAGCTATATTGCAGCCACAGTAAAACACTAGGTTATGTTAGACCTTCATACAGTAGCAAATTTAGATGACTGTTTCAAGTACATAGTTAAAATGAGGTAGTGCCAAGTTTTTCTAAATTATAGGTCTGATGAGGATGAGATAACCAGCAGGACTAGCAACGAAGATTTGTAACACTCTAGTTTTTCAGTCATTCTGGGCTCAACTCTAGCAAGTGAGAACCACTAAGAAGTTAATGCACAAATGAGATCTCAGTGTACCAACAGACATGAAATGAGTTCTCAGTGAGGGCTAATACACCAATTAACAGCCTGTTCTTTGTACACTTTAACCAGCTGACCACACACAAAAATCTCTCTAAAATAAGAATCATTCATTAAAACCATTACAACAGTATTGAAATACGTAAACAACTTTTCAAGTTCTAAAAGAACTTTCACATGTAAAAAACATTATTAAATCAATAAGCTGCAAGCTACAAATGGGTTGCACTCTGGGTAACAAATACTGAGGAAAATTTGAACATACTGGTTTTTCAACACCTCAATTAATCAGCATACCACAATGAATGAAAAATTTCATGCTATGATTACACTCGCATATTACCCTTTTCCAAGCGGTAGTGAGGGTTTTTTTGCTTTTGAAAAATATGGCATCAAAATCCCAGTAAAGAGATAAGAAATCAGATCCTTTGAGAGTTGAGGGGGAAAA
>VXBB01016108.1:0-14573 GCA_013399915.1 Illadopsis cleaveri | reverse complement strand
CTTTCAAAATATTTATACAGTAACTGGTCCATGCCCTGTGCATATTTTGCAAAGTTTAATTGCCTACCTTTATAAAACAGGTTTTCTCGAAGACAAAACATGAAAAGTTAGTCAATATTATGGAATAATTGCTTTCTAGACCTTAGTTAACTCAAGCAATTTTTATTAGACATGGAAAAGATTTCTAAAACAGTTCTTCTCTATGGTTGCTCTGTGGCTAACCTACAGTGAAATTTAGGATCTAGTTTAAAGGTTGTCTCATGATATATGAGCTGTTTTACCACAGTAAAAACTCATTTATAGTGGGTTGCTTTATCATGATGATATTGTGATGGAATATTTTCATACCATCATTTGTTATATCCTTATATTATGCTTTTATTGCAATGTCACTTTATCCAAAAGCATCATGTTGTGATCAAAGTGCCCATCTTGCTTTTGTATATCCACATTTGTGGAATAATATGCACAGTTGGACACTTGAAATTAGAAGACTATGCATGTGTTATGATAGTGGTGTAGATAATTACATAAGGAAATAAACATTTAGAAGTATACTGTTTATCTTCAATTGTAGGAGAAAAATCTAGAGCTGAAGCTGGAAATTAGTCAGTTATTAGTCAGAAATTAGAACAGTTTCAGCCTTCAAAATCTACACAAAGGTAATTTTACTGGACAGTTTTCACAGCTTTTCAATTTCCCTCATCTATGTATGTTATTACAAAAACTTCTTCCACTTCTCAGGTTTCCCACCACTAATTTCTGTCACTTCAAACTGCTTTCAAATACTCAATTTCCATACACAGTAGCCCAAACTTCTCTTCTGCTTTCTTCTGACACATAACATGCTACCCTATTCAACTGAGGTAAAAAAAGCCATGAAACTGCTTAGAATCAGAGGAGACCAAATAAGAGACAGAAGGATATGAAGATTAATAGTGAATACAAGTTACAAGAGTTCCCTACCTGTGTGATGATGTAGGTATAATAACAAGTTCAGTGTTATATCTCAATGTAAATTAAACAAAATTGTTGAATTACAAGGCTAAAATCTGATCCGTATTTCATCAGAATAAAGGACGCTTAGGTGTGTAAGGATATCTGTCAGTAAACAGAAATGCAGAGGGAGGAGTAAGCTGTAATTTCTTCAGAATTCTAGCAACCCCTAAAATCTCTGGAAAGGCAGTAGCACAGTTTCTCAAGAGAAGGAAGAATTTTAAGTTAAGCACAGATGCAGAGAATGGTGGAGGGAAAGTGAGAAACAGCCAATATATTTCTCCACAATTGATTTCTGATATTCACTCCTCTCAGCCCAACTCCAGAACATACGAACACACAGTAATACCAGTAGACAGCAAATCAAATGACCAATAATATTCTTTGCAGCTTCTCCCACCTATGCTATCCTTGCAGCTTGCATCATTTCACTGCTGCAATATCAATTCCAGTAAAGGTTAAAAAAAGAGCCACTGTCTTCAATAACCATTTTGCAGCACTTAAGTGGAAACCCTACTTCCCTATAGAGAAAGATGTACATTGTCAGATCATTCACAACCTCCTACTCAGACTGCTACTTCCAAAACCGAGTTGCCTTTTGCCAGACAATGTCAAGGGACTTCCAGTGTGCTGCTCTTTTTTTGTTGTTGTTGTTGTTGTTAAAAGTTGCTCCAAGAGCCATTTCTTACTATCAGTGAAATAATAAAATAAAATGCCACAAACTGGTATTTAAAATGGAAAATATTACTTTTGGATGGATGTCAGTGCAATACAGTGCTAGTTAAAACTTTTTCAGAGCAGGAATTGTATGACCAGAACTGGAAAGTTTGCTTCCCATGTCAGTGATCTTGCAATTCTGTATGCTCAGGCAGTAGGACTAAATTGGTGCTCTGACACAATGTAAGAAAATGGTAATATTCAGTATAAATTTTAATTGTCAGCATTCCTGCCTGGATTGCGCAAACAATTTGCTCTCAGACAATAATTCAATGGGCTGCCAACTCACTCCATATTAAGTCAGAAAGGTAGATACACAACAAACTTTGGGTGCTGCTAGACAACAATACTAATGGCTTTTTTCATCAAGAATTCCCGCTTCTACTTTCAGAAATTTTTAAGCAAATATGAGTCTGTAATATTGGGAATTTACAATTTTTTTCTTACTTTCCTAATGCTCTTGCATTTAATTCACACAGTGAAATCACAGTCTGGAAGCTCAATTAAAAGCAATTAAGAGAAAGATTTCATTATATATTTTATTTGTTTTTCTAAATGAAAGTCCTGTTTCATTGAAACGCACTTAAACCTGGTATGTTTGAAGAACACACAGGACTGCATGGACTATCATGCTAGATAAACACTTCATCTTCAATGTTTTGTTGGCTTAAAGACAATTTGTTTCTGCATTGCTAATTTTGATGTTTTCCAGAACTTTTGGCCAAATTCCATTCCGTAAGCCTTTGTTCCAGATGTTTTATTTGAATACACAGGAAAGTTTCCCATTTTTAGGTCAAATTCTATGCACTGCACTGTTAATACCAAAATATTGGACAAACAAACTTGTGCTCTTTTTTTCATGGTGAAATGATTGGTCTGTTTTGATTTCAAAGTTTCCAAAATCTTGAGTACTTAGTACTTTTAGAACTTTTAGTACTTTAGAACTTTAGTTCTTAGTACTTTTTGCCCATGATACTTACCACTGTCTTTCCACTTTCTCAAAAATGGAAGCAACTTCTATTTATTTATTTATTTATTTATTTATTTGTTTATTTATTTAGAATCTGGGTGACCAACCCAAATGACTATTGTTTTACTTTGTGCTGCATGCTGCAAACAACACTGAAAGGTACACTACACTTACTATTATGACACCACTCTATGTTTCACAGCAGCGTGCATGATCATCCCGGCACTTAACTGATGCCTCTCTTGCTTCTAAGGAAGGCTTTCCTACTATGTGACCTTGCCCCCAGCTTCTCATTGCCTTAGATCAGTATGTCATTCATGGTTCCCTCTTGGCATTCCATTTCTTTCTAGCAAGAAGGGGAGAAGAGGATGACAATCAGGGACTAAAAGACTCACAACGCCATGCTAAGGCACCACCAGCTGACAAAGTAATTCCCTCCTACTTAGCCTTTTCTTTTGGGAAAACAGTCCCTATTCCACTAGTTAAAGTGTCAGACTTCATATTCTTGAGAGATATGTATTCAGCCACCATCTGAATTCCTATCCAGTGTGACTGTCTGACGTAAGCCTTCAAAGTTTCATCTGAGTTGCATGTATACTGCTGCTCTAGCAGAAAAAGGAAATAAGTATATTTACATTCATTTTGCCAAACATTAGCATCTTCTGTCCAATCATTTGAATGCAGAAGTGTTAGGAGAAACAGCTTAGAGAACAAGGGTTGACACATACAGTGTGAAATCTTAAGGTGCTGGAATGCAATGAGGGAGAAAGTGAGACAGAACCACGTTTCATCTCCCTAACTGTGCTACAGTCCACATGAACTTTGTGACAGGTCTCTGTCTCTTAGCCACACTTCACTAGCTTCTGCTGACATTCAGCTGTCAGACAGCAACCCTTTACCATGCCCCTAACATGCTCTACAGCTTCACCCAATTAACTCGCTTTCACTTGACTTTGCAGCAAAAAGCTTCATAATAGGTGGTCAAGGTGCACGGTGTCTGCTTGCCCTCTAACTGCTCACGCACAGCGAAATGCTACCTTCCTTTCTGTCTGCTTGCGACGAACCAGTGCGACGACAATTTAGGCATTCTGCTACTAAATGGAACAAGGACAGCGAATGTTTGCCAGCAGTGCATTTATTTATCTCTTACCAAAACCTATCCTAGAGCTAATAACCACAGCAATTTTGGGGGGGGGACGTGGAGGGGGGGGGGAAAGAAAAAGAAATTACACTGATTCAGTAAAATACTTCAATCACTTTATACTTAACAAAAATATACTGTAACAGCAATTTGATTTCAAGGGGAAAGAAGGAAAAAAGTAATTTATTTAGAATAGTAGCACTTAACAACATAGAGGAGGAAGGTCTGCTAACAATAAAAAAGTCTTTATGACTCAGTTTTCTTGCATTAAAAAATCTTTAGGTATTAAGAAGATTAATTTTTCCTATGCATTTCTGCCAAATAGGGAATATTTTTGGGAGTATTTTTAGAAATACGGATCTATGTAGCTAATAAAACAAATGATTTATTAAAAATATGGAAATCAACATTTTAAAATTCATTTGATAGCTTATAGAAAAACAAGACTAAACATGCAACTCACTGTTACTTTTCTGACAGATGCCCTGAGAATATTTCAATTTGCTCACTGGTACTCTCGAGTGTATTTCTATATAAAAAGGAGTAGGTCAGAAAAGTCCCTCAAAAAGTTGGTATGTATGTAATAAGCTCTGATGATGCTCAAATGCCCTTTGCTGAAGAGGGTGGAAGAGTCTGGATTGAGTACTGGTGTCTGGACAGGGAAATTACGAAAGCCACTATAGCCAATACCTTCTAGTGGCCTTAGGGGTTTCAACTACCACAATTTGAACAACACAGGGCTCAAAAGACTATCTACACAAGCCCTTTAAGATTCTGGTTTGCTAAACTACAGCAAGGTCACATAGGTTATGTAATTTATTTTCTTTCCAAGCATATCTACACGGAAAAGTCCCCTTGCAGTTATCTTTAAAAATCTTTGAAAGGGCATTTCTTCCACACAAGAAATTCTATTTTTGCAAAGAGAAGCAGACATCGAGACTGTAGAAAGTAGAAGCTCAAGAGAAGTCCCAAGCATGAAGTAAGGAAAACAAGAAAGGAAATACATTAAGATGTAAAGCAGACTCCTCTCATGACAGGAAGTTATGGGAAGAACACAGAACCAACTTGTCTTTATGAAAGGTGGTGAAATGCAGCAAATTATAAGGAATCGGAACTCATATACCTCTGGAAGAGACTGCTAATGCAGAAGTGGATAGTTTTGCAGCAATGAAAAAATATAGTGAACACCTCACTCAGATTCAATGTAGGAAAATGGCATTACTCAGAATTAAAATGAAGTGTTGGGGACATGCATGGCCTTATAAGTGAATAATATTACTGCAGATCTTGTAAGTGAATAAATGTTATTTTTGTTCACTATGTATTGAGATTATAATCTGGTGTTGTTTGTAATCCTGAAACGACAAGGGAAATGCTGATGTCAAGATTTGACAGCCTTTACTATCTGCTACCAAGGAGTAGATTAAAGTTCACTCTTTGGAGACAATGGAACTAGGACCATAAACTGGATACAGACATGGTTTATGCAACCTAGCTGCACCTATTTGAAAAACAGACTGATTGGAATCTCATATACAAAATACAAACAATTGCATTTTCAGTCAGAACACCTGCACAGATGCATTAGCCTACAGGCTAATCTCAATCTCAGTTAATCTAAATAACCATATGAAACTGAGTAGTCTCTTTAAAAAAGATCCTCTAGTGATGGAGCAAAGAATGACTGACTTATACCACATGTTTAGAAGCGAACTAGTGTTATGCCAATTTAATTTTCTCAAAATGAAGGTTTATTATTAAAATCATCAAGGTATTAGGAGAACAAAGGGTTCCATCCTTTTAGCACTGGCCAATGCATGTAGATTTTCTGGACAGCCCACAGCAGATGTGTATGCTTCCACCTCCTAGCCAAAATCCTGATAAGGGCTCCATCTCACTATACCATAAATTAGATTACAGAAAGATTCACCAGGAATAGGTACATTTGCCTCCTTGTAGGTTTAGTATAGTTTTCTAAGTTTTGTTTGCTTATTCAAGGCAAGTACTTTAATGTTCATTGATCCCCAGTAAAATTTAGCTGAAGTAACATCAAGATGGAATTATTCCTTCTCCCACAGATTACATGCAATATCTGAAGCAGTGTATCTTCAGCAGAGTTATAAAGGGCAGTTTTATAACAGTAATGGTCAAGGAAAACAGCTGGCTTTCCAGCAGTATTGCTTATGAAGTATCAGTTGATATCTGAATAGCCTAGGAAAAATATTTCAGGCTCTGTTTCAGTTGACGGCTAATACGTAGGTCTACTGTAAATTCAAGATCCAAATTACATTAACTGGGCAAGGAATCAAACTTATCAGTTATAAACAACTTGAGTGTGGGTGAGCTAGGTTTACTGTCTCTATTGGTTTTGGCCAAATCCATATATACAATTGTATTTCAGATTGAAATGAAATAAAAAAAAATCTAATAATTGCTTGAACAGAATTTTTTATACTTATTAGAGTCCTGAGCATAGCCTTCAAGAATTGTTCTTAGCTCAGGTACTAGATCATGTCTTTCTGTCAGGTTGAATATGCAGTTCAAGTGAGTCTACTAGGCAAAGGGAACTAGTATTTCCTGCATACCAATAATATTTTAGATGAATAAACATTTAAAAAAGCTAATGGAATTTCATCCTTTCATATATATGTAAGCCAACTGTGTGTTCTGAAAGCAAAGTTAAAAACAACAACAAAAAAACCAACCAAACAAAAACAGACACCACCACCACATACTACAAACAAACAAATAAAAACAGCCCAAAACCTAGAAACCACCAACACATGCAATACTTGAAACTTTCATCAGATACATAAAACTTCTAAGAGTCGTGAAGAACAGAGAGGAAGATTCGGGAAAGTGTTTTTCAGCTTTTTGGTGTGTAAAACCAGAAAGATGTAATACAAGTTTAAAAAATTAGGTTTTCTAAAACAACCCAACCAAAACCCCAAAACAGATATGTTTCAGAGCTCCTTGAGATTACAATCTTCCAAAACATTTCATATTTAAAGCACAGTAAACTCAGTAAGTTATTAGATTAAACTCAAAACACTTAAAACAATAGGATGTTTTGACATATACAAACTAAAATTAAACTGTATGACTTGATGTGTCAGGAAACTTTGCAAAGTCCTGGTGAAGTTACAATGCTTAATGCTCAGACTCTCAAAAGAATGCAATGGATTTAATAGACCATGTGAAAGGAAACTTGGCGTCACACAGGCTTTGAAAGACTAACAGGCTCCTGACCATAAACATATAAGCACCATACAAGATGATCCTTCTGTGATCAAAGGAGACCCTCAGTACTAAAAAAAGCTGAAAAATTAGTGAATTATTTTATTATTGTGGTTCTGGCCTCCAGGAACTTTATGTGTCAAATCACCTGCATCACCTAGATAGGATAGAAGCCTTTCAAAGTACTGGTGAACATACAAATTTAAGAGACAAGTATCGCAATGTCAGCTTTGTGGCAACATTTGCTAAATTAACTATGAGTTCATGGGCCAATTTCAGTCGAGACCCAGATTGAAAGGTGTGGTGTCTTAAGTTAGTGTGGCTTTAAGAGTTCTATGGGTGCCTCTCTGAAAATAGGAATTCCTTTAGGAATTCAAGGAGTTACATCATCTGAAAAGGATGAAGTGGAATCATTGCATCTTCATAATGTCACTGTTTTCCTAATATCATCACATGTATCAGGAAACTCTGCTCATGATTAAACACATTATTTGTGACCATATTTTTAGTAGATTTTATTACTCACTATTCATTTTAAAGGTACTCGCCCTTCCACACAAATTCTTGTGAAATAGGGAAGTGAAATTACAGTTTAAGAAGCACATCTCTTTCTAAATCCCTTTCTTTAACCGAATTGTAAAATAAACTGAGGAAAACAAATGTTATTTGAATAATGAAGATCATTATCATAATAACATCCTTTTAGCTGACAATAAAGCACTTTACATTATGGAGTGCCCATTTCCCATTTTAAAAATTTGTTCAATGATTAGTTTATTCAGTAGGTCAAACTGCTTCACAGAGCTCAGTCTCTGGAGAAAACAAGTCCTCACTATGACCAACTAGAAGAACTGTGCCTTCTCTACATAATGTGGGTTTCACAGAATTCAAGTAAAAATTTTTACACATAACTTAGAAACAAAAATAAATAAATAAATAAATAAATAAATAAATAAATAAATAAATAAATAAAACTCTGATGGGTAAATATTAAACAGTGTGTCTTAAATATGTAAGATTGAACAAAAAAAAAGACAAAGACGTGACTTGCTGTCTGTATTCCCTTAAATCATGCCAACATAACAGGAATAAAATTATGTGTTAAGAACAATATTATGTTTCGTGCACTGATTGAATTTTCTGTCTTTCTATCTCTGCATGTCATACTCTCTAATACATTTCAAAGGTTTGGGTTTTCTTCATTTCTCCCACTAACTTTTATGCTTAAAGTACAAAAGGCAAGCAAATAGAGGTAGACAAATATATTTATTTTTACAACACATATGTTACTCTACTGCAAACATGTCACAGAAAGGAATGCAAAGTTATTTTTTTCACAGTTGAAAATGATGGAAACATGCACAATTATAGGAGAAGGCAGGCGAAAAGAGCATTAATGAGCCAACAGGAAAACAATCTGATTTCATAAATTTTACAAAGGTGCAACATTAAGTTGACTGCTGTAGTTTGCAGCTACCCCTCTTTACCACATTCACTATCTGCCTTCGGCCTGAAGAGGACCCACCCTCCCCTGTGTGGAATAGTGAGGTTAGTTCTGACAGTAAAATCTGCTGAGGGACCTAGGATAGAGGCAAAACCCAGTCTTGTGCTGCCATAACCCTCCCCCCAGTCTGTGCACCAGAAGCAGAAACTAAGAGACAAAGCATCAGAGACAGTTGTCTCCTGTGGAGGGAAGGTTGACTGCTAGCTGGCACCGAATGATCTGGTGGTGGAGACTGACTCTCTCTGGAGGGAGTGACTGGCTCTCTGCCATCCAGAGGGAAATATAAATCTCTTAACCTGAGATTTTGCTTTACAAAACTTAAAAGTGTGTGTGTGTACATACATGTGTATTTTTTTAATTATTATTTTTCTTAATGGGTGCATGTAGTATTAGCCAAGCTACAATACAAGTGTATGCTGCACATACATGCATTTCTGAAGCCAGCTGAAAAAGAGACAGGCACTTGGCAACACTGCCCTAGGTCATACTCTAATCTTTTTTTTTCCCCTGTGATCCAGGCAGTGAGCTAGTAGTATAAAGTAAACGAGAACGGCAAAAAGACAACAAAAATTGTTGTTCTATTATCTATCATCCTGATCAAGTGAACTGCAATCCACAGGGTGCACCTACACATCTTGCACTCTTTATCAGAGTTAATATCTGAAGATCAGCACTGAATTTTCTCCTTATAAACAGTGCTTTACATACTTAGCTTGAAACATAAAACCAAACAGGTGTGAAAACAAGAAAGTAGTTATTCACAACAGTTTAACTTGTAGGATCTAAATTTAAAATGTCAAGAAAATATCAGGAAGATGACAGACTGAATTGCATGGATTCACTCACCATTTAAGCATCTATGCTAGACTCATTCAGGCACAGCTATGCTTTAATCCCCTCCAAAAATTTCTCAGCAAATTCAGAGTCTCAGAACCAACAGACGTTCCCTTTATGCTTAACCCACAGTTTAGCAGGGAATAATAGAAGCTTCTCAGCTCTCTTTCTTGAAATAACTTCTTCAAAAGGGAGGAGAAAGCACCTTCTGGCCTGAGTAAAAGTCCTTGAGTCTGGAAAGAAGTGAATTTGTCTGCCTTTGTAGAGAATATTCCTTTTCTTCTATAAAGACAGTAAAATTGTGTCCTTGGCTCTGTTCTTTTGTAAAAACTTTTTCCCAGGGTTAAATGTCCTGGTCTATAATATCCAGTTCTCAAAATAACAGCCTGTCTAGCACTCCCAATACTTTCATTTCTACTGCAGCATTAACAATATATGAAATAATACATGAATGTTTCTTTTAATTTGATGTCCTGGAAATACTCCTTAAATAGATGAGGGAAGAAGGCAAAAGAAACAGCAGTGTGTAGCCAACAGGAAGCAAATATATGTGGCTGATATTGCATATTACCAATGAAACAGATTTTAGAAGACTAGTAGAAAGGTGAATAATCAAGCCTGATTGGACATCACATGGTTGTCTCCTGACTTACAGTTGCCCACCACAGCAACTGGGGCACTTCTGAAACATTCTTTTTCAGGAAACCCCACCTAGTATTTGAAAAGAAAATAGAAGACTAGTTCATTCCAGTATTCCTCCTTTGAAAACTGAACAAAATAAAGTGTAGGCATCCACTGCCTTGCTCTCCATTAATCTGCTGCAGGCAGAGAATGACTGCACGATGATTTTTTTACAGGACAAACTTGAACCTGCACTTTAGACTTGCTTCCTTATCCAAATTATTAGTTGGTCAAAATCCATTTCCGATTAGTTGTTCCTGAAGGTACAATTGTTGCACTGGCCTGCATTTAGGGTAAGAGATGAATACAGCTCTAGCTTCCAAGTGTCTTGTTTTCAGTCCCGGGAACTGAGGATCCTTGTTTGTGAGCTCGTAGTTCCAGTACCTCACTGGAAACATACTTCTAATGCCATAGAAATGTAAACCATGNAACCAACCCCACTTTTCTTTCAAGTGCTTAAGCCTCTTTCTTAAGTACTTGAAAGGAAAACGCTACAAGTGGAAATGTAATGTTTAAATGCAGCACTCCTTCTGTCCATCTAGTGTTTACAGCTTTAACCCTGCAACTGAAAAACTGAATTATTGGAAACCACCTAATTACCCAAACATTCACCTCTCTGCAGGTGTAAATACACGGGCCTAATAAGCCTTCCCACTGTGAAAGCAGTTACTTAAATTATATTAAAATATTAAAAACTATTTAATGAGCTTTTTTCCCCTAAAGTAAATTGAGTGTGTGCCTTAACCTGCTTCAGGCAAAGGAAGTTTCAAACATATTGGTTTTGAAACTAGCCATTATTTCCCATGTTGCAAAAATGGCAATTTTATTTCCCAACAGCAAATGAAACTGTCAGGAAAATTTAGATGCAATAAAATTAGGTGGTTAAACCAACATGCTGGATTTGGAATAAAACTGAATTAAAGGAATTAAAATTAAGCATTATGTCAGTCAAACTTTAGAAAAAACTATTTGAAATGGGGGAGGGGGATGTGTTGGGGTAGGTTGGTTTTTTTTTGCAAAAGTTAGGTTCTGGACTTGNGAAACCCCACCTAGTATTTGAAAAGAAAATAGAAGACTAGTTCATTCCAGTATTCCTCCTTTGAAAACTGAACAAAATAAATTGTAGGCATCCACTGCCTTGCTCTCCATTAATCTGCTGCAGGCAGAGAATGACTGCACGATGATTTTTTTACAGGACAAACTTGAACCTGCACTTTAGACTTGCTTCCTTATCCAAATTATTAGTTGGTCAAAATCCATTTCCGATTAGTTGTTCCTGAAGGTACAATTGTTGCACTGGCCTGCATTTAGGGTAAGAGATGAATACAGCTCTAGCTTCCAAGTGTCTTGTTTTCAGTCCCGGGAACTGAGGATCCTTGTTTGTGAGCTCGTAGTTCCAGTACCTCACTGGAAACATACTTCTAATGCCATAGAAATGTAAACCATGAAGGAAAAAAGGAAAGGAGACTACCTTCCTGAAAACAGGACCCTCCTTTTTTGTGACTTAGCCAATGACTTGAAAGATTTGTTTTGTGCTTAGCAGCGGAACAAACCTGCGGTCAGTTAGGAACTTCATGGTTTCCATTAAACCACACAGCATGGATATTTGGAATTTCATAGCAACAGTGAAGTGAGAATGTAGATCTTACTTTTCCAAAGTACCGACCTCTGCTGAGAGTTAACACCCACACACATTCTCTCACATTCCTTAGCCAATTCATGTCATTAAGGAAAGCTGAAGAACAGACCAAACAAAGAAAAAAACCCAAACCAAACCAAACCAAGAAAAAAAAAACCACAAAACCCAAACCAACCCCACTTTTCTTTCANGTGTTGGGGTAGGTTGGTTTTTTTTTGCAAAAGTTAGGTTCTGGACTTGGTGAGGTCCACCCATAACTACCCATTTTATGTCCATCAACTGTGTCACATTTGAAATTTGTGCAATGAAAAATATTTTGCATAAAATGTGTTGCTTCTGGCAACATTTCTGCCTAAATAAAAAGTTGTCAGGCAGTGTGTGACTTTAGTGGTACAGAGTTTTAAAATGGTGGCTTCAGTCCAAGGCTAGCTAATAACGGCTGACATGCACTGGAATCTTGAGGCCTAAATCAACATTGTTTTCACAGCTGTAATTAAGCCACCTAATCAGAAGCACATTTTGACGGGACAGTTTCTGGAAGCCAGACATTACAATTCCTTATGCCTGGAGCGCAGTGGCTCATGAGAGGTCCTCATTTAATTTCAGGTTAAAAAAAAAAAAAAGGCTGTAAAATGAAAAGGGTATATAAAAAAGCAGTGTATGGCTGTTGAAATGAAGCAGGCCTATGTGTTCATGCCTTGACCAACCCTGCATCCCACCCTCCTTTGGCTCTCTGCCGAGTCCCCAGCTCTCAAGTGGCAGCTACACACAGTGAGATTAAAGGCTTCTGCCAAAGTCAACAGATGAGCTGGTCTGAACTGGCTCTCTGTGTGTTCTGATTGTAAATTGTGCTGGTGATGATTAGAGAACTCTAACACAGGATGTCAACTCTTAAAACTGTCCAGAGAAAACATTTTATTTTTTTTAAAGTTCAGGAAATTTTTTTAAACTTCTTTTGTGGCTTGGTACATAGCGCTGTGTCTATAACTTTCAGATGACTCAAACATGAATTCACACAAATCAAGTGACTATATTATTAAAAAAATACACTGTTACTTGCTCTCATTGGGCATACCTCCCTCATTTAGGAATGTTTATATAGCAGTGCTGCTGCAGAATGCAACTCTCTGAGTAGTACAATACAGCAGTCTTGTGCTTCTTCCACCTGCCAAGTGGAAGACAGCCCCAAAATTCAGACTGTCAGCTACTTTTGTTGTATGATTATCAGTTTGGGACTGGTCATACCTGCTTCAAAAGACTGTCTTAATTTTTTCTTGACCACAGCTGCATTGGTAACTTCAACATAAACTTTCAACCCCAGGGGCCACTGTAAAACTATCAACATGAAGGCACCAGTCACTGGGGTCTGATTACATTTGATTCTCCTCTTTAATTACATATGGATTCTATTAACTGAACCTTTTGCCTTAAAGGCAACATTTTAATCAAATTACTATAATTTTCAAATATGTTACAACAGTCTGACAAGTTTAAAGTTCACATACATAGAGTACTGAGTATCAAAAAAAATTTTGCATGGAAAAGGAAGCATTCTTTAGAAAATAGCAAATGTGTTGTTGGATTACTGTAAGTGCTTTTCACGATGTTACCTTAAGGTGCAGAATGCAGAATGTGATTTATAACATAGGTTGTTGTTGTTATTAGTAGTAGCCGCATTAATATTATTCTAAACTATATGATTTATACTGTTTGGTTACAACTATTACTTGTGTAAGCAACACCGTGTGACCAACTGACCATTTGTATTAGGATATGTGCATTCCTTGGCTACTCAGTGAGGCTGGCAAGCGATGCCTAATTACTTAAAGTCAGGAAAGAGATGCAAATATTTCAATAAAAATATAATTTCAGGGAGATATTACTGCTTAGTAGATTCAATCTCACAGAGACATTAAACTTAGTAAATCTTATGAATAGAGTTTTCTATTTTCACTTGTCTGATATTTTCACAATTTCATGTCTACGGCTATCTCAATAGTTCGGAAATTTTCCTTGTGGGCCTGTCAGATTTTTCTTTATTTACTATCACTTCAGGAACATTCCCATGTTCCACATCAACTATATGATTGTTGAGGTCCATATTTACTGAATTCTGCCCAAGACTATTTCCAGGAAAACATATCAAGACAGAGAGTAACAATAAAAATAGCAAGTCTAATTACTTTTTGCAAGGCAATTTAAGAACCAGTATCCCCAAATCTTTCACAAAACAAATTCAAATGTGCGTAAGACCACATGAGGTAGTGAAAAAGCCAAGGAGAATGTGTTGATTTTGCACAGCTTGGTTTTTGGTAGTGGGGGGGCCACGAAGGTGGCTTCTGTGAGTAGCTGCTGAAACCTCCACCATGTCCAGCAGAGCTTGATGGGTCTGAAGATGGACAAGTTGCTGGCCAAAGCTGGGCCAATAAGAGAGCAACTTGTCTGTGATAATGTATTTAAGATGAAAATCAAAACAAAGTGGGGCACAGTTTTTTTCCTAGTCAGAGAAAAAGACGAGGTGAGGACACGTGAGGGGAACAACAAGGCAACACCAAGGTCAGTGGAGAAGGAGGGGCAGGAGGTGCTCCAGGCGCTGCAGCTGAGATCCCTCTGCAGGCTGGGGTGAGACCATGGTGTGACAGCTGTGCCCCTGCAGCCCCTGGGGAGCCACGGGAGATGCAGAGATCCACCCATAGCCCATGGGGATCCATGGGGGATGCAGAGATCCACCTGCAGCCTGTGGAGGAGATGTCCATGCTGCAGAGGGTAGATGCTAGGGGCAGGCTTTGATCCAGTGGGAGACCTGGCAGAGAGAGGAGGCCTCTGCTTCTAGGCTGGAGCGGCCTGTCCTTGG
>VXBB01016107.1:54435-85654 GCA_013399915.1 Illadopsis cleaveri | reverse complement strand
TGCCAAGAGTCTGCTCTTTCTTCCAAGCCTCAGACCGCACTACAAGCCTGAGACCGAAACCCACCAAGCCCTCATTGTAAGCTGGTCAAAGAACTTCTGCTGGCCGGTCAGCAGCTCAGAAACCAGCACATCTGGTGCCCAACGTGGGGCAAAGCTTGAACACAGCCCAGAATTGTGGATGCCTCATCCTTGGAAGTGTTCAAGGCCAGGTTGGATGGTAACCTGGGATAGTGGAAGGTGTCCCTGACCATGGCAGGCGATTTGGAACTTTAAGATCTCTTCTAACTCAAACCATTCTGTGATTTCTGTGATTCTCTGATAAAAGATGACATTGGATTTACACAACTCACATCTATTTGCAATATGGACATAAATGGAGATACCCTTTATCCACTTCTAGAAACTGAGGGTGATCATACCCACATAAACATATCCTGTTTGGCTCTGCCCACAACCCTCTTCCAGCCCCCTAAAGACCATTTAATGCTCATCTCTGCCAAGCTGATTCAGAGCCAGCAGTATGATGCAGGGACAAACATTTTCTCCTTGTTTCCCCTCCATGTGCCCTCCTTCAGTGGAATGAAAATCAACAGGACTAAAAGGTCTAACAGCAGCAAGAACTACAAGACTGGAACACAAACACCTCCTGGAATAGGTGGAGGGATTTCTGTCTGACTGGAGCTCATGTGTCAGTGAACCAGACCAAGGCAGCTGCTCAAAAAAACGTATGTTGAAATAAACTAATTCCTTACTGGAGCCTTCAGGCTGAACAAGCTTGTGATTGGCCTGTGGGGCACCTCATTCCTTACTTTTCTTTATTCATTTGCCATAATGGAAATAAAGAAATCTAAACAGGAGGGTCTGACAGGATAATAGGCTTGTGATGTTCTGAAAATAAACATCTACCTCTGTTTGGCATTTATTATCTATAAACTGCTTGGCTTCTTTTTGGCAGTTTTATTGTGCCAGGAGACCATTATCCTGTCACAGCACTGTGTTCCACTGACATTATCCCTTAGGCAAATTTTGGTACTGAATTTACAGTTCTGTGAGTATACCCAGCCTCACACCACTGAAAGCTCCAAGCAGAGTAGGGCAGGTCTTAGAACACACAGGTCAGGGGGCTGCATCAAAGCTCACAGATGGATCCGAGTGGGTAAAGGACTGGGAAAAGTCCTGGCAGCTGGATAGACAGGGGACCTATTTCCTTCTTTGCTCTGCAGCAGAACTTCCTACATGCATGAAGGGCATGCAGCAAGATGTCACTGAGGAATTACAGCTTCTCCACGGATGCTAATAATTCATCTGCAGTGCCTGGGAACAAATAAGAGAGCAACCTGGTAGTACCAGGTATCTCACAGGGAATTATCACCCTAACCACATGCCCAGTAATGAAATTTAAAATAGAATGTAAACAAAACAAGCTGTTAATTTGCATCAATTTACTTCTGCATGAAGGTACAAGATTCTGAGGTTGGGCAGATACAGTTCCTGACAAAACCGATCCAGAGCAACAGGAAAATTATGCTCATTCTTGCCATAATGTTTTGTAGAGTTTCCAAAACCAAAAAACTCAAAAAAACTCTTTAGCAAGCATTTATTAAATTGTGGGTCTAGTGAAAAGTCACTATCCCTAGGTTGCTAATGCCTTAAGAAATATGTACTTCCTGGAAGACACTAGAGAGACATTTTCCAGAATCTCAAGGGTGTGTTGTTTTAGAAGAATTTATAATTTCTCTATCCAGAGACCCCTGAAGACCATCCCTCTCGTTAGCCTGACTGATGATTTCTCATGTGGTAATAAACAGTATTCCATGAAAAGCAGAGACCATAGCCTTTTGTAGCCAATTAATAAAACTCACAGACTCAGTTCCCAGGACAGAAAGCTGATAAATTTTCCAATGCTGAGAGTCTGCAGCAGCATTTTGACCATCAAGTTCAGTTTCGTTTATAAAATGCACAGTAGTGCCTATACAGAAATTCCTGCCTCCTTCATCATCTGACAACAACCTTTACAAAGCTGCTCCTTCCCCAGTTCGACCACTTTCATTTATGTTTTGCCTTCAGCCTAAGTTTCCTTCTGTTACCCCTCACAGAGGCTTCCTGGGAGCCTTCACCCAGAGAACATAAGCTCTACCATTAGGATTTCAATGTTCATTAGAAGCAGAGGCAATATTTTTAGTTTTAACAAGACTTCACTTCCCACTGAGGCACTGAATTTCTAGTGTAAGATGTGCAGCCCTGGCAAGGAGGCTGAGGATATTAATTTGACAGATTTACAGTCTCTTTCATGCTGCTTCCTGCTTGCAGGGATGTCTTGCCATGTTGCCTCCATAATTTCTACTTTCCAGTACCTCAGGGTATTTGACAACTTCCAAATTGTTGAACTGTACCTTCAGAAGGCGAAAGTTTGGCACTAAGAGCATTGTGGTCCTGCCTGACTCTGGCAGGTGTGCACAGCTCCTGATGGATATCAGACAACACTTATGTAGAGCCACCAAAAGAGACATAAACATCTGTCCTGTTTTCCAAAGGCAAGGTAAGCATAATCTAATTTTCATTTTTTCCTTATCTCCAATTCTAAATGCATAGTTTTTCTACACTACATCCCTGTCATTTTCTAGTTCATGAATGCTAGACTCCTGATCTGCCTTTCTCACAATAGCCTTTACTTATAAAAACATATTTTTTTCAAGCTGTAGTGTCCTATTTTTAATAGCTTTCCTATTTTTAAAACAACATTGGCTCTATTTTAAGCCACCTTCCCTTCTGAAGCACACTAAGGATTCATGCCTAAGTAGGAGTCAGATGTCAAAAAAAGTCTCATACCAAGAGGGGTAAATAGTCTGAGACATATATTTTATGCAGAAGGTATAATGTTACATGGTGGTGATGCTGCTCAAGGCTGGTATAAACATCCATGTGTATTTCCTCCACAGAAATTTCAAGCACCTTATTGATCCCAAAGTTTCATTTCCAGTAGTTTTCCAACTTTTTTTTTCCCTAGCCAGAAATTTTTCCCTGGGCCATTATTCCATCTCCATCCTCTGTCTGCCAAGAAGATACTGGAGTCAAGTGGATGTCTGCAATGATTAGGGATCAATTTGATTGACACACCAGCCCGCCACAAACATTTGCAAAACCTTCCTGTTACAAGATCCTTTTATTTGAAAGATTATTCAGAGGTCTAAGCTCAATTATTTTTCATTTTCTAGGCTCCCTTTGTGGTCAATGAGGAGCCAAATGGCCTATAGGGGAGGACAGTCCATCTTGTCTGAAAATCAGTAGGACAAATTTCCCTCCAGAGGAGCAGCTTTCCTCCCTGAGTGACTGGGAGAAGCATCATGATACTGAGTGTAGCATGAGTCAAATTGCAGGTTGCTTGGCCAGCTTCCCTCTGATCCTAACAGCAATTTAAACACTTTCAGGGATCCACCTGGATGTGGGTGCCAGCATGTAGATTTCTGATGCTGGAGCTGAATCTCAGCCTTGACAAGCTCAGAGAAGAGGCCTGGGTTAGTAGAAGAAATGTTGGATGAGTCTAATTTTGTCCTTTACTGTAAACCCTGCCTGACCTATTATTTGGTATCTTTCAGGATAAGGCTTTTTTCTTCAGTGGCCTGCTGAACATTGTGACATCTCTCATCATTTAAGTGATTGTTCCTTGTCCAAATTAGCTCATCTGCAATTACTTCCATCAGCCAAAATCTTCCAAGATCAGAGAGTTTACAACAAATACTTTTGTCTCAGTGAAACAGTTGGGGCTTTGCCAGGGATTTCAATGAAGTCAGGATTTCACTCCTAAAATTTTTAATGTTTTTTAATATGCTAAGGCAATTCAAATTTTTTTTTTTTTTCTGGTAAAGATCTCTCTTTAAAGGAGGTTTCTAAAAACTTTGCTGTTTCCTTTTTCACTCAGACTTGTCAAAGAAGGTTTGGCTGGAATCCAACATTGAAACATATTCCCTTTTCTTCCTCCCTAACTTTCCAGTAATATTAAAGAGTGTGTGCATTTAAAAAAGAAAGCCTACTACATAACACAAGATATGTCTGGTGAAGGAGGGTATGGAAGAAAGAAATTTAGCTTTTAGTCCCCAGTCTCTGTTTTCTTTTAAGTTTTTTGGCATGATTGCATTAACACCAAGTTTCATAGATCAGTACATGTCAGGAAACATAAGATGTAAAATTTTGTGGGTATTTCAGCCAAAAATGTAAACATGATACGTTCTCATAACTTGGTGCTGAGCATAACTGTAACAAATCTCACGAGTTTGTCTTGTGACAGCAGGTGAAGAGCAGAAAGACATAAGACAGAAAGAAAACTGAGGAAAGGGAATATGACTGCTTGAAATAAGTGTTGGAGAATGGCTCAGAGTGTAAAATGTAATTTTACTTTACATCTTCTAAAAAATTAGCTTATTAAGCTACCACTAAAACACAAGGGAACAAAAGCAAGAAGTAAATAACTGTGGGGGTTTTTTGGGGAAAGGATGTTGCTTGTTTGGGTTATTTTAATAACTCAGCAGCAACATGTGTTGATATTCTTGGACACAGCTACTCCTCCTAGATTCAGTGTGATTGGGTGGTAAGAAGAATGAACAATTGGACCTGAAAGCTATTCAGAAATCAAAAGACAGATTTCCTTTGGAATATGTGACCTTGTTAAAAATAACACATAATCAAATGGAATTAGTCTTAATGCAGACTGTCCCAGGAATCCATTTCTGTGAAGAAAAGAATTCTTTATTGAAAATAGCAGGGCTTCAAAATTTCTGAGGAAAACAGAAGTTTCCTCTACAAGAGAAAACTTCATCCAAAGTTAATCAGCTTTATAGAGTCTACAATCATCACTGTAGAAGAAAGAAAGAACCTATAGAGCCTGTAAATTCTGCAACAGCAACTGATGACACAGATGGCTGAGTATAGACCCTCTGCACTCCTCTCAGATTAAAACTGGTATGAGTTTCTCAAGTGCATTAATTTAGAGTTTCAATCTCATTGAAAAATCTCTCTGAAATGACAAGAAAAGCATAGTTACGTGTATTTATTCTTCAAGATTAGGATGCTACCAGAAAACTGCATTCCAAGGTTTGATTTTAATGATCAGAATTAATACCATTACTGGTTCACAAAGTAGGCTCATGGGAGAAACCCTTATCAGGGATACAGGGCACATGGATCATGGCCACAGGTTATTGCAGGAGGAAGGAACAAATGCTGGGAAACTGGAGATCTGTTGAGGGCTTTCACTGAGTGTGGGGGAAGACCTTGAGCAAAGTGAGAATATTTTCTCTTTTCTCCAATGGAAGATATAGTCTTGGCCAGAATTTGTGCATAATATTTGTGGAGTCTGCAACACAATAGCAAACATGAGGTTCGATCCTGAGGGAAACACTGAGATTTGCACAATTGGAAACAATTTTCCAAAATCTTCCCATTCTAAACCAGAATGAAAATTTTAAGAAATGTATCACATAACTCCTAAATTTTTCAATTTGAAATTGTCATTTCGTAGAGGAATGTTAAACCTAAATTATTTTATCTCTTTTTTTTCTTTATTTAAATTTAACTTTTCTGAGTTGTAAATTTTATTTCCTTTTCCATGGCAATGAACCATGTTCATGTCTGTCTTCACAATTTTTAATTTTATTTTTATGTTATTAACACTACCTTCTTCTGGCAGGCATTAAGGAAAGCTTGGATCCTGTGTCAGTGTATTATGCAGGCAAATTTCATCCAGCAGAGACTCAGCTCCCTTATATAGACATCTTAATGTATTTTCATGGTGAAATATTAAGGAATAATGGTAATATATGTATGCTAATGCATTCAAATAAAGTTCATATTAAATCTTGTTTTAATGAGGGATAAGCAAGGGCACAGTTTCAGAGCATCTTGAGTCCATCTAATGTGCTAATCCTGATGTGCTGTGCCTGCATAAGGAACTCCAACAGCAAAGGTTTTGTGCTTCTAACAGGGACAAGGATCTGATCTATTCACAAACTCATGGAATTTTCTCAGCTGGAAGGGACACACAAGGATCATCCTGTCCAACTCTTAAATGGCCCATATGGGGATTAAAGCCAGAGCCTTGGTGTTTTTAGCACCAGGCTGTGACCAGCTGAGCCCATCTCAGGGTCTGTGTGCACACCTGAGCTCCTCCAGTGCCCACACTCCCAGCTGAGTCACAATCGGTGAAGAGCCAGCTCTGATGCTGAACAGGGAAAAGGGATTTCATAATTCAGTGTCATGCTGCCATTATTAATAGCTTCTAGCCATTGCAGACTGAGGGTTGAGTGAACTCCTACCAGGCTGCAAAAGGCCATGAAATCTGCAGATTAAAAGCAGATTAATCAGGTGTATCTCCAATCCAATGTATTTAAAGTAAAGCTCCTAACAACTCTGGTGATATTTGGATTAATCCCTAAAGAGTGTATCACTTTTCTAACAATGGTTACTGATAATATTTCAGATGCAACTTAGAACCTAATATTTGGAATATCATGGACTATTTAAGGTAGATGAGCCCTGACATATTAAGATGTGAGTTCTGCTCTGATACAAAAAGTCTCGATAAGCCTGACAAATCCAGACATCATCATTTAATTATCCTCTGCCTGCCTTCCCCTGAAGCACAGATCCCATTGGGGCTGGTGATTTCAACAGTGCTTTGTGCTTCAGAAACGTTCCTGAAACCCAAACTTTGCAGTCTGAACTTAATCCAAAGGCAAACAAAGTCATCAGGAAAGTTTGGATTGTGTCCTCTGGACTGAGCAAAGGAGCCAGGTAATATGTTGCTTTAATTTTTTTGAGTTTTCTTTTTTCAGCTCCTTTAGAGAGCTCCTTTAAGCTTTGTGGCAGAAATTTTACTTGGGAAAATTAAAAAAAAAAAAAAAAAGAAGGAAAGGGAAAATATTTCCAATAGCACATTTACAAACCTGGAAGCATAACAATTTACTTAAGAAATTCTTCTAAGAGACAGTGTGGAGGATCCATCTCACTGGACTGTATCTACCTAAGGGGTATAACAAGTCCATTTTGTGTAACAGTGGCATAACTCCAGTCCAAGATTAAAAAGTCTGGAGTCAGGATCAGTTTTGCAAAGACAAAGCTGTACCAAGAAGCCATTTACTTATTAAGAGTGATCAGTATCATGTATCATACAGATAAAAAAACCTCAAGGCACTGTTGCCCTAATATTGATTTTTTTGATCAGGAAACTCAAGTGAGGGGACACCAACTAATAAACTAATAAAATAATTACTTTCTGTGAAATGATGAAACAGGTATTAAGATCAAGGTTGTTTTTGAGAAACAACTGTCCTTGGAAGAAACACAAACTTTGTGAATGTCAACATTTGAAACAAAGCTAAAACAAGTAAGACTTGAGCACTATGATCCAGAAATACACAAAATATTTTCTGAAACTCCCAAGAAGTATTTCTGAAACTCCCAAGAAGTATTTCTGAAACACCCAAGAAGTATTTCTGAAACATCCACGAAGTGTGAGCTCGCCAAACTTGCCCAATTTATTATTCCTCATGAGAGGAGAGAAACAACCTCCTTTTACCAAAAGCCCTCCAAACATCATTAAATGGGCTCACCCCATGTTACCCCCACTAGGCACCTTGAAATCTCCTCTCAGGTTCTTTAACTCACTCTAGGTCTTTGGAACCTCATAAAGTCCTCTAAAGTTCTCCAAGTCCTCAATGTCAGTCCTCACAAACCCTTATTTGCCACTTCCAGCCACCCTGCTGGCCCCGGGACCACCCTACCATTGCCAAGATCAGAGTTAGCCAGGTATTAGTTTGAATTGTTCTCCAAAAGCCACGTAACTGCCTTATCCATCCATACTTTGGTTTTGGGGTTTTTTTTTGGGGTTTGGGGTTTTTTTGTTGTTGTTTTGGGGTTTGTTTTTGGTTTTGTGGGGTTTTTTTTGGTTTTTTGGTGGGTTTTTTTTGGTTTTTTTTTGGTTTTTTTTTTTGTTTTTTTTTTTTTTTCTTTTTTTGTGTATCCTGAAACTGGGCTCATTTGCCCTCAAAGAAAGGAACAAACATTGTCATTGCTGTGTGAGGACTGGAGGGTGCTGCTGAACTGAGGGACAGAGTAAGGGAGACAAGAAAAGGACAGAGAGGACATCTGGGGAGAAGATTGGTTCAGTAACCTTAAAGACAAGTCAGGAATATTACAGGGAATATACAAAAAAATATGAACCTACTTACAGGGAATTAATTATTGAAAAATGCAAAGCAATAACTGTACGAATGAATTCCCCAGTGAAATGAATTATACAATGAGGCAGTTATTACAGCAAAAATATCAGTGATCAAGAAAGGTTAAGAGTCTAAGAAAAGGAAACTTGCAGAAAAAAAAGTACTTTCAGGACATGATGGACATCATGGCCTTGACATGAAAGTATTAGTTTGGGGTTTTTTTTCCCTTTTCATTACCTTCAGATCAGTTCATAAGGAGTTGTTCAGCCTGGGGAGGAGAAGGTTCCAGAGAAACTTTATCACGGCCTTTTTGACTTTCAGGGGGCCTAGATGAAAGATTTCATCAGGGTCTGTTGCAATAGAACAAGGGGTAGTGGTTTTCAACTGAAAGATATTTGATTTAGATTTGGCATAAAATAGAATTTTGAGAGAATCAGGGTGGTAAAACACTGGAACATGTGCCCAGAGAGGTGGTGGATNATGAAAGATTTCATCAGGGTCTGTTGCAATAGAACAAGGGGTAGTGGTTTTCAACTGAAAGATATTTGATTTAGATTAGGCATAAAATAGAATTTTGAGAGAATCAGGGTGGTAAAACACTGGAACATGTGCCCAGAGAGGTGGTGGATGTCCCATCCCTGGAAACATTCAAGGGGGTCTGAGCACTGTCCAAACTGGTCCAGTTGAAGATTATCCTGCTCATTGCAGGGGGGTTGAGCTGGATGACCTTTAAAGGTGCCTCCCAACACAGGCTATTCTGTAATTTTGTGATAAGACCAGGTAATGTGGGACCATTTTTTTAATTGGGGGAGGGAGTGAACATTTCAATTTGAAAAAAACCGGTTTCAAGTAAATGTCAATATTTGCAGTCAGAAGCTGTTCTCCAAACAGTATGCTAACTTTCAAACTGCTCTGGAGACTTCGTGGAATGAGTTTACAAATCACTGAAAAATTACACCCAGTTCTTCTAGAGCACAAATGTGTGATGCTGAGAAGGCAATGAATCATTGGGAAAAGGGGTAAGGAACAATTAAGGTCGGGTTAGACAGGGTGATGAGCAACCTGATGTAGCTGAAGATGTCCCTGGCCATGACTAGAGGACCTTTCAAGGTCCCTTCCACCCAAACCTCTGTGTGATTCAGCAAAGAGGGAAATGGTGCACAGAGGGTTTCTGGCTGCGCAGTGTAGTCAGAGCTACAGCCCCAAAACCTTTCATTGTGAAAGATGCAGCTGAAAACCTCTTCTGGTCACTGAAATATTTTGCCATGTCACTTTTTCTGAGCAGAAGAGGGAAGAAGGAATGTCAGTGCCAGTGATCCAACTCCCTTCTCCTGAGCATCTCTCACAGTGGTCAGATTCATCCAAGGCTCCCTCTGGTTCCTATACAGAAGCATCTCCTGTCAAACAACCTACCCACCACCTGGAAGTACCTACTGCCTCGCACACATATGAACTTCAATCTGTTCTGCAGTATTTATGCAATCCCTAATGATATCAGTAGAGTAAAATTTGCATCAGGAAGCTGGGGTAATTGGAACTGTGTGAAAGAGTAATGGGAAAAAACCAAAACACCTCTGAGTTTGTCTTCACTGCAGGGTATTTTTTCAAATTTTATTTGACATTATTCTTCTGACTTAAGGAATGAAAAAAAACCTAGTGGAAGGATGCATCTGGCACATGGATGTAGGCTGAGAGACTGCAACTGCTTCCCTGAAAAAATCACTAGCCCAGTGAAGAAAATCATCAATGTTTAATCCCTTGCTTCCACCTGATACATAGCTTTAATTGGGAAGCAACATCCAAGCTTTTGAATGTGACCTTGTATGTTGATTAGGTTACTCCCCCAGCAGTTGAATCTCATAATTTATCCCAGCCCTTTACAGAGAACACTCTGCATAATGTGGAACATCCAGGTGTTTAAGGGAATGCAGCTGCCTGAGGGATCACTGGGAAAAATACAGATATTGCAGTTCTGCTCCTCGTGGATTAGTAGTCAAAGAATCTCAAATAGGATATTTCCTGTGTTATCCAGAGACAAAATCATAACCAAAATGCAATCCCTGGGGAAGGGAACTGCTGCACGCTGCAGTGCAGGCCATATACCTTGTGAAGATCACACCCACACCTACATGGTTGTCCCTCCAGGAGCAGAGCACACAGGAAATGTGTAGGTAAGTTGATAAAAAAGCTGGGGAAGGCATTATTTGCATTTTATTAGATACACAGCAAGACCTGATTTAGTACTTACCTATGCATGAAAGAGCATAAGGTATGATTTTTGTTTATATGCTCATGGCTTGTACTCTTTCTCGATAAAAAAGATAAAATCATACATGAAATACAGCTATATTATATATCTATAATTATATATTAGAGTGCATTTAATTGAGATGTAATGTTAAATTTATATAATTATAACTACATTACAGCTATAATTATATATATAATCCGGGCACTGAGGCAGAGGAGGGCCTGCCACCTTGATTGCTGGTGTTTGTGTGGATCCCCTTCACTTCATGGAGGAGGAGCTTTGGTAGGTTTCATATGCAGCACAGTGGCCATGATAAGCACTAGGGAGTGTTACTCCTGATTTAAACTCAGGGGTGTGATAAACTGTGTAATGAAATCTCAGCTCTGCATGTTGAATGTGATCTCTCAGCTAAAATAACTTGGAACAAATCACTTTGAGTGCAAGGGAAATTAAAGAGAGTCTGCTGATTGGTCAGTCGTTTTTAGCATCTCCTCTTCTCTTTGAGAATTGTGGCCAACCTAGATCCTGCCCCAGGCACATTCCATGTGTGAACTGAGGCTAGAGCTCAAAAAACTTCCAGTCATGATGATTTTGTCCATAGGTAAGAAGTGACACTGTGAAATTTATTTATATGAGAGAATCATCTGCTGAAACCTCAAAAGTCAAAATCTTAGGATGATGTAAGCTCTGAATGGATGCAAACGTCCTCTCAGTGGCCAGCTGAGAGCAGCTCAGCATCCAGTGTGGCATTGACTTGCATCCAGCGTGGCTCCAGTTCAGGCAGCCACAAGGAATTGCTCCCAGGCATCAGTCACAACAAGCTGCTCAGATAAGGCAGGTTTAAAACGCTGCTTCTGTTCTCCTAACTACCTGAGTTAATATTAGAAGTAGCTTGGGGTAGGGTAGGACTTGGGCCAAGCTCCAATACAATATCCACTCCATGACTGACAACCCATGACAATCGTTCCAGTGTTTGACAACTCAGAATTAAATTAGCAAAAAGTACTGAAAAATTATAATGTAAGTTCCCCCCACTCCCATGATTCGCACTTCAATCAATGCTACTAATTAACCAATTAAAATCTGAGCAATAAGGCTGGATGCAGGTGTTGCACAGGATGTTGAGAATGTGAAAGATAACAAAAAAAAAGGACTTTCTTCCCCTCATAAGACTGGAATCCTACACCATGCTAGCCTGTGCACTTTGGAAATATGTCAAAGGAAATCTTATTCCTGTGAATCTATCCATATTTCTATGAACCATGTCCTGAAAGGACTCTGGGATCTGGAGGATGTGCCACCTCTCTTACCCTGGCTACAAAGCAGCAACAGGCAAACTGAAAATAAAGAAACAAAAAGCTGTGGATAGTTGGCTATCCTTAGTAAGAACATTTTCCTCTGGAGTGAGTTTAACTGTCTTCCTGGAGCTTGGGTATGGTTCAGCTGCCAATTCCTGTCACCTCTTGCTGGGCTCATCCTGGTATTGGGCTCATCCTGGTATTTTGCTCATCCTCGAATTCTGCACATGTGGATTCAGAAATAAATTCCTTAAGGTTGATTTTTTACCTTTTCAGTCTGTCAGGACTGGATTGTGAAGTGACTCTGATTTCTTTTCAACCTCAGTCCCAGTTGTGAGGGACTATCTGCATGGTAACAATAAGAGCTAAATACAGGAATATTACATTGGGGTTTGGCACATGCAGGGATGTTTCTAAAACACAACCTCAGACCATTCAGATTGATCTGTACCAACCCTTAGGAGCTATTTCTGCAGCTCCTGTGACAGGGTCATGTGCTTTCAGTGCTGATGAACCACCCCCTTCAATCCATTTTCTGTGTCAGCAGACAGATTTACATTGACTAAAAATCCTGAGCTCCATTTCTTTGTCCTTTCCTTCTTTTTCATTTTGGGACAGGAACCATTTCCACAAAATTTCTAAGTCTGACTGTTATGACATTTCTTTTGCCTGGCCAATTGGATGAAATAATCTTCAAGGCATATTCAGGGATCATTTGATTCTCTGTGTCTTAAGCTGAGCTGATTGACTTTCAGGGAATATCCCTCTCCCCTCTGTCTGTCAGTCAGTCAGTCCTGCTAACACAGACATCTCAAATGGTATTTCAGCCTCAGCTATTCCAGGTATCTACAGGAAGGTTTATATGTGACACAGGGACTCATCACAACTCACACATCAGATTTTAATCCTTTAGAGATGCACCAGAACATCTAAAACACCCACCTGGCTCTGGCAGAGGTGACAGGGACCCTGTGGGACACCTGTGCCTTCCTGCACCTCCCTCCAGGAGAGCTCCAAAAGTCCCCACTCAGTCAGTTGTACCTGTCTGAACGGGGCTGGCACAGGATTGCAGTAACTCAGCCCTAAAGGGCAGTGAGTCTGCAGGTGGTTTGCACTGACACAGCTCTGTTTTGCTGACAGCTGAATCACAGCTAACACAGCTGGCCACTAGGTTGCAGCTGAAGCTAAAATCACAGGAAAAATTGTGTTTGCTGGAGCAAACTGTGTAGATTCTCATTGGTAGCAAGCCACAGCCTCTAAACTGTGCACTTACAATTCAGTAAGTAATGATAAATATTGCACTGACAGACACCATTACTTTACTTATTCATTTATGTAAAATTCATGTAAACATGTCTAAGTAGCACAATATTCTGTACCAACCATTATTAGAAGGCATTAGCTTCATTTTGTAGAGTAACCAAGCTGGAATAAAGTAAATTATCAATTCAGTAAAGATGAGAGGTAAACACTGATCCCATTTAAATGTGTGCCTTGGAGTCTTATGGAGAAGGATAGCTCCAAATGTTTTCAGATTTACCTTTATTTCAGGTCATTATTTTCAATAAAGACGGGGATGGCTCTCACAAGATTACTCAGATATTTGGCTAGAATTGAGCTAGCTGTTTCAATGTATTTTTCTAAAGCCATTCACTTTTAGAAATGGTTTGAATAATTGCATTTAAAGGTAATAGCCATCTTTTTTTTAATCTTACTGAAGTTTTTACAGCTACTGTACATATATAAAAGAAAAAGTGATTCTTTCAAAACTCTTTAAACAGGTAATTTCTAATAGAAAAGTAAAACAGGCAGTTGTAAAGAAGCTGAGGATGTTACAGGGTGTAGTTTGCAGAACCCACCTAATCTGAATGTTTCGAGTTTTTACAGACATTGCAAAAGAGATGAGAAAAAGAAATGGGAAAAACTGTGTTTATTGAGGCTTGAGATATCAGGTGGTAAGAGCCTGGATAAAATTTAACTCCTTACATGGATTAGAATTCTTGCAGCTTTTTGTCAAGAAGTGTCAGTGAGATTTAGAAACAGCTTGATGAAGTGGAGAGAAATCCATCCATGTAAATATCATGCCCAAATGATAAGCTTGATTGATGAGTGTGATAGTGTTATTTTTCAGAATGACTGAAAAGTAGAGAAGAATGCAAGTTCAGGGAAGGGGGAGGGGTAGAGATTAGGAATGTTGTTTCAGAAATGTCAAGTTTGAACGGAGACATAAGCCAGGCAAGAGATGTATTGACTTCTTAATTGGGCATGGGAGATGGATTATGGCTCATTTATAGAGGAGTGTTTCATTTTTCTTTGCTTTGCATGAATGGAATCCCTTTCCTCCTAAATGTCACAAACTTCCAAAGTTGTCTCTGATTTTCAGACTAGCAAAAAAGCCCAAACCAACACATCACAAGAAAAGGAAGACACATGACTCAACTATGAATTGTCTAGAATGGTTCTAGGAGGAGTTTCCTTCTTTTTTGCAAACTTAATTACTTTGAAAATTAGGCCCTTCAAAACTACCACCCTCCTTTAGAGATGTAGACCATGATATTCTTCCCATGTAGAGCTAGTAATAGATACTAAATAATTGATGGGAATTCTTCACTCATAGGTTGGTGTTCCTATGGCAGCTTACATGTGAAAGATCTCCACACCCTGTTGGGAAACAGGAGACAAATACATGCACTAAAGACTAAACTTCTGGGGAGAAAAATCTGAAATTCTGGTTTTTGATTCAGATTAATCCATCACAGAACTTCTTCACTTCCACACACATGAAGAGAGCAAAAGAGCAAACAATCCTTAGTGTTGAGTTTAGAAGATTTTAGGGGTCAACACCAGCCATCTGTAGTACCCCTTTTATTTAAATGCCTGATTTTAGGGAGTGCAAGAAAAATCCTCCTGCCAGCCTTCTCAGAAAACTGCCATCTGCTGCAAGACCTGGAATCACTGCCATAAGTTCCAGCATCCACTAAAAAAAAATGAAAATCAGGAAAAAAAAAGAAAAATGTGCTTCTGGCTAAGGTTGTTATATAAAAGGAAAGAATATGAAGAGATCTCAACAGTCAGCAAAGGAAGAAACAAGGTAAACACTGACTTAGAATATTTTATTCATTTACCCCTATCACTTGCTGCAAATTCTGACAAAATACAGCGCCCATCTTTCCTCTCTATCTAATCAGAGAAGAGACACTCTATTTTTCATGTAATGTAATAGAACACAGTGTAACCAGCAGACAATAAAAGAAGATACTGTAATGGCTACACTTTCAAGAGCACACTTTTTTGTCGTTGTCAGACACCCCTCGTATGGGAACAAATTAAATAGAGCTGAAGGTAATACATAATTCTGAAGAATCACCCAGCAGGCAGCACAAAAAGACACCAGCTTTGGGAAATGTTGGAAAATTGTGGCTGTATGAGCCCTACAGCTCCAATTGACTCTAATTCAACACAAAGGTTTAATCAAGATATTTCTTTAGATTAATCCCCAGACTTTTTCTTCTGGGCTTCCCTAAATGCGGTATTAAACAGTGAAATAAGTTTGCCATTTCCAAATAATTTATATATCAGCATTACCAGTATAAGCAACTGAACAGCTAGCACATATGAAATGTGGCCAACTCCTCCATGAAAATGGGAAATAGGGATGAAAACATAGGAAGCATGGACTGCAAGGATTATCCTGATATTGCATTTCATGCGCAGGAAGTAGGAATTTCTCCATCAGACAAAAGGTGCCTTATTTTCAGAATAGTTGATCACTCAGAAATCTGGCTGAAGGTGCTGACATCTAAAAGTGGCCATCACTTAGCAGTCAACCATCTACTTCAAGTCAAAAAGGATTTTCTGGAAATGTGGGACAAATCTGGAAATTGCTCCTGATGGATAGATGAATCTCTAAGGCAAAACAAAAATTAATTATTGTACAAAATAAATGGTTTTCTAATCAACATGTTCTTAGAATGGACAGGGTTAAAGTAACCAGAGTCTTGTTCACAAATATAATTTGCTGATGTATGCAGAAACAAATGACATGTTCCTTTCAGTTAGGACCAAATAATCAAGAAATAATCAATGGCAATATTTTGGTCTCAGGGACTGTGTCTATGCCCTCCAAGGGGCCAGCACAGAAGTCTTCATCTCCTGTCCTGCTTCCACACCTTCAGGTCAGCCCAGAGCCTTTCCTTGCAAGGACAGAGACATGGAGGGATTCAACTGAACAAACGTGAAGGTGGGATTCAGCTTGAGCTGAAGACAAATACATCCAACAGTTTACATGTAGGGGCTCAGTGTGTTGGGGGATCAGCTCATTTCTCAGTACAGAAGTGCCTGGAGGTACATGAGATGCAATAGAACACCTAAAACACTGACACAAGGCTGAGATTCATTTTAGGGTATTTTTTTCCACCCAGATGACTTTCCTAACTTCATCAGATGGCTCTTCCCGCTGATATGTGAAATACCAACTTGCAGAGCACTCAGCACAGCAGATAAGGGAGGGAGGATGGATCCTGCACTTAATGGTTCATCTTTCTAGACAGCCATGTCAGCATTTTGTGGAAGCGAGGCTTCAATTTTTGCTTAAAATATGGATCCAGTAATGCTGCCAACACACATTTATCTCTGTCATTGAGCTTGTTGGCCACAGCAGGAGAGGATACAATTCAACAGCTACTTCTCTTCACTGATGTTCAAACCACAGATCCCTTTATTTGAGCACAGGATTGCTGTTTATTCCAGCAAATGGCAACAGTCAGACTCAGTGGTTGGACTCAATGATCTTATGGGTCTTTTTAAACCCATGTGGCTTTATGATGAAAGCCATAATAGCAAAATTTGAGGAGAGACATTTCATGGAGGGAAATAGTTCTATGAATCTCCTGATGTCCAGTTTCCTACCTGTTAAGTATTAGTATCCATTTAGAGGGATTTCTTGTTAATAGCCCTGCAGAAAGGCTCTGTAAAGGACTTATATCTAATACTCTCCTGGCTGTGCATCACCAAGGGAGAGAAATTACTAAGGTCTACAAGGAAGATCAGAGGAAAAAGGTTTTGCTGTTAAGAGAGGAGTAAATGATCTTAGTCTATACAGTGTAATAAAACAAACTGCAAAAAGAGAGAGAATCCACCAGTCAAAAAAACCAAAACAAACAAACCTGGGGAGCAAGAAGAGCTAATAAACATAAAGGCCCTGGTAATCACAAAAAAAATGTTTTAAAATCAGCTGTGGAAAATGTGAATGATGAGCATGAGGAGGTTTTCTCTTAGTCAGTGTAGGTCCAGGCATAAACTGTGTGAGTTTCCAAGGTCACACAATAGTCGACTGCTGCTCCTGAGAGCTCAGAGGCCAAAATCCATGGTGTGCTTTGCATGGAGGGTAAACCACAGAGCCTTGCTCAGCAAGGATGAGAGGTACTCATTGGGGAAGGGAAAACAGGGGATGGAAACAAGACATGGAGCCTAAAAATTTTGTGTTTGGGATGCAGTCTGTATTACTGTAAGGATTACTGGTCTGTACACTCAGGGAAGAGAAATAGGCATTTAAGGCTTGATTCACCTGAAACAGTTTCAGGCACTAATACTGGGATAAGAAACTAAAAACTGGAGAACTACACAATGTCAGTGAAATCTTCCTTGGGAAATTTGGAAGGAATTTCGGTACATGTTTCTTCTGGGAAAGGGAGTGGGAGGTTGTAAGATTTTACTTTATTAATATTAAGCACATGCACATAGATATGAAATCCTAGCTGAGATTAAGGGAAGATTATACATATCTAATGAAGCAAGCAGTTTTTGAAAACATCTCAGGAAGGCATGAGGTAGCTAGTAAATTTTGCTTTCACGGAGAAACAGTTAGGGATTTTTATATAAATATGGGCTGGTTTCAAGGTTGGTAGGTACAAGTAATTATATTTTATGGAGATAACAGATTAAACTTGCAACACCCATATCCAGTCAGCTGCAATGGAAGAGCTAATAATAAATGTCCTTGGGAAGATTCAAAGTAGCATCCAGAAAAATCAAAAAAGGCCAACACTGACATTCCTGGAATAGCCAAGAAAAAACAATTGCTATGAATAAATAAACAAAAAGAAAGAATATGTTTGTACTCCAGAAAGAGACAAAGTGTAAGTCCAATTAAAAGAAAAAAATCCTTTGTAGGTCACCTTAGAAAGGAAAAGCTCACAGACACCAAAAATAAAATAAGAAGTGCAGTAGAAGGAAAAAAGTTTGGGAGGAAACAAGTTTGAAAGGAAAATACTGTGAACTACAAATAAAAGCTGCCAAGTTAGAAAAAGAGCAATAACTGCTTTGCATGAGCTACCAGGCTTTAATATCCAAAAGAGGGAAATAACGATGGGATAAAATTGATAGGAAAAATTGAAAAAATTGATAGGAAATTGATAGATTGCTTGAATATGTTTGAAGATAAAAATCTGAAGTGATAGAGAAGTTTCTGGCACAGGAATTAGACAAAGAAATAAATGACATTGACAATACACTGCTGAGTTAGAGGTGAAGATCTTGGCAAGAAAGCATAGAATGTATTTGACTGATTACTTCTTACTTTTTTGTAAATAAACATTCTTAAATAAGATCAAAAACTAGTTCTAGCTGGTGTCTGTGACAGGTCAGGCACTTAACATGCTCAAATTCGTGGACTTTTCATCTTGGGTTAAGTTGCAAAACTTTATTCAGCCTCACAGGTCAAGGAGACTCTCTCACTTGAAGAAAAACTGTCATAGACTCACGGGATGGTTTCAGTTAGAGGAGGTGTTATAGATAATTTCATTCCAACCCCCTGCCATGGGCAGGGACAGCTTCCACCATCCCAGGTTGCTCCAAGCCCCATCCAACCTGGCCTTGGAGACTTCCAGGCATGGGGTAGCCACAGCTTCTCTGGGCAACCTGTGCCAGGGCCTCACCACATTCTGAGTAAATAATTTCTTTCTAATACCTAATCTAAATCACTCCACTTTTAGTTTAATGCCATCCCCCCTTGTCCTGTCACTATCTACCTGTGTAGAAAATTTCTCTTGCTCTTTTTCACGTGCTTCCTTCGAGAACTGGAAGATAGTGAGTTGTCCCCAGAGCCTTCTCTTCTGGCTGAACAAGCCAAAGCTCAGCCTGTCTTTGTAGGAGAGATGCTCCAGCCCCCTGATCATCTCTGGGCCCTCCTCTGGACTTTATAGAAATTAATCATGTAACATCTGTCTTAGGATAAAATGCATTTCAGCTTAGAAGCATCTCATCCTTTCTCCATTATTATAAAGGGAACCTGGACAGCTCTGCCACATATTAAAATAATCAGCTGTCAGCTATATTTGTCTTAATATCCCACAAGAGGCCTGACCACAAGATTGTACAGATTACCTTGTCTGAGTGCATGAAACTACATGTTCTCTCCCTCATGCACAAAGGCAAATTAAAAAATACCATTTCCTTAGTATCCTGAGATCCCAAAGATTCCAGTAAGGAATGCAGAGAAGTGTTTTTCTGTTGCCTCCTATGCTTCATCTAGGGAAAGCACATCAAGGAGAGCTTGATAGCTCTGAGGTGTCTGCAAATTTAGGCAGAATTGCTGTTTGCATCCAGCATCACCTCAGGATGGGAGATTAGCACATCACTCCATGCTGACACCTTGTTTGCTCTTTGTATTAGCACTTAGACAGGTTTCAGGGCTCTAGCACGGTGGTCCTACCAGTAATTAAGGTTAAGGCACATTCTTTGTTGACAATTCACTGATGAATTAACTTATCTCTGCATTCAGCCCCAGATTCAGAGTTTGCTTCATTCCTTGGTTGGGACAGAATCCTTGTTATGATTTATTGCAATCCTTATTATGATTAATGGAGATCTGCTTTGTTCATCTGAGCAATGAAAGCAAGATGCATATTCAGCCCAGGGAGGACCACGTGGTCTCCCATCAACCAGCCTCAAGGCAGGCCTCTACATAAAGTACTTTTGAAACCCTGTTTTTCACTGACAGAGAAGAGCTGACTAGTTTTGTGCTTTATCTCGCTGTTTTTTAAATGCACTTAACTACATGCTACATGTAAATTTTGTGAGGCATCTGCAGCGTATCAAGCCTATCATTTAAACATTTTCATTTAGTATGCTTCAGTATTTCAGCTGCATAACATCTAATAAAACAGTATGAAAACTGCTTGATAAAATGTCAAGGAAGAGCTGCTACTAATTAGGAAATAAAGAGCATGAGAAAATGTGGGAAGTAAGAATATTAAAAAATAAGTAAAGGGTTGGGTCCTTTCCCACACTGATCAGAAAGTTAGCTTGAATGAGATGTGCTTGTTTAAATTGTTCAGAAAACCATGTCTGCAGTTACTTACTTTATATGAATTAAAATAATTTAATACAAAACCCACTTGACACTTGTACAAAGAGTCAGAAGATTGTGTACTAGGTGATACACTAACAACAGAAGGTTTCCATGCTGAGTTGCTATTCCCTGGTACTGAGTTTGTGATTAGAATGAAGCTTCTACTCCCAGGTATCCTGAAAGCTCCCAAAATTAGACTCTGAACACAGTTAGACTAGCTAAGATTTCTTCCCAGTGCATTAACTGCCTGCTCAGGTAAATACGGAATTGTGAACGTAAATTGTCTAAAACTAATTATCCTTGTAAATACTGATTAAAAAATGCCATATGACAAATAATGAATACCTACTAATACAGTAATATATCCTATTTAAACACAGATAATGCCCATTTATATTTCTAACTAACAGCATTTCCTGACTTCCTTCATTTCTAGTTCCTATCTGGAAGTCACTGTGCACAGCCTAAAAAGCTGCACTAATCTCATTGAAGCTGCAGTAAATATAAATAATTAATATTTGCCTATGCAAAAGATAACTGTCATGAAACTGCCCTGTAAGGGGCAGCTGCTAGCAGTAATTTCAATTCCTGAGGTACATCTCTCAGATGGCTCTGTGTGAGCAGTAAATGAGATGACTGTCATCACTCACCCCCTTCAGACTCTGGAGCTGTTTCCTACCCTGTGCTGAAAAATGGTTTTTAATTGACTTGAGTGAGACATGGACTGAAAAGACAGAGAGGTTTTCTTTATGAAACCTGTTTCACTTTGCACTGGCATGGATTTAGGACTGCTTTAATGATCACTTATCATTTCTCAGCTAGAATAGGTAGCAGAGAGCTCGAGGTTCTGTGACCTCTTTAACTATTCTTAGATCCACAAAAGAATGACAGATTTCACACCAAAATCTGCCTTTCAGGGTGGGTATCAGTGCACAGACGTGACCTGAGGACTCTGCAGTAGGGTCTCAGGATGATCATGGTGCTGTGGTGGGAGGGGCTCTGGATCCATACTTCCAGTGCCATCAGTGGTTCTTTCAACAGTTGTTCAGGGAGTCTGCAAAGAGGAAAAAAACCTAATTACAGAGCCGTCCTTTGAACGGGGTTGTGGTTCATATTTCCTGATGTGATTCCTTTTTATCTGCACTGATGGCACCATTAGAATGCAATATCTAAGTTTAAAAGGGTCTTGTTTAAGGAGTATTGTGTTCCTGTTTATTTTCTTCCTTCATCACATTATCTTTTCGTGTTCTTTTTATAGTTTTGGTAAACACTGCCACTATCCTAGTATCATATCCAAAAATGAATGCCAAACTGTAATGAAAAGGAATTTTATTTTAAGACTTTGGTGGAAGCAGAGGGGACCTGCAAAAGACAGAGGAGCACCATAGGATCAGCATTTTTGTGTCTCTTGAGAGACGGGATCAAATATTTCAAGCATCACAGAGACCTCAAGAAATGGAAGGAACAGAGGAAAAGCCAAGGGAAAGCAATAAAGGTCAACGTAGACTAAATGAATAATGAAAAAACCTCTCTCTCCAACTCTCAAAGATATTTGGATGTCTAGAATATCTTGAAACTAATCACATCTCCTGGATTTCTCTGGGCATTTAGGTACCTATTCACACTTAATACTTCAGACGCTTACTGTGGTTGTCCAGGCATTACTATCCCATGGATGGTGGATGAACAACAGCCACCTCCCTCAGAGATGGAATGGAAATATTCAGGGTCAAACAAGAACATTCATAAACCAGCCTGGCAATGGGAGCATGGCTCCAGGGAATCCTCTGTGGAAATTGTGGCAGACACAGACACAGTTATTGAAAACCATGTCCCAAATTGTTTCGCCCAGTAACATTTTAGGGGTGGCACTGGAAGTTTGCAGGAGTTGTTGTGGTAAGTTTTGGGGCTTTGGTAAGATGGGGAGAGGCACTTCTGTGGGTGAGGCTGGTTGTTTTGACTACATCTCTTGGCTCATTAGTGCTAGAGAAAGGTAATTATTTGATTACTGTTCAACGGGGGTTAGGCCAACTTTTTGCAGATCAGTTGCCCAAACCTGAAGAAAAAACCAGCCCCTGCTCACTGCACAAACACAGATCTCCTGAAGGCATGGAAATGAAATAAATTTTCTAGGCAATGCATCAATGACTACTAAAGGGTGGGAAGCTTCAAATTCAGAGCACCCTGAAGAACAACACCCACTCATTTCTTCGGAACACAGCCCAGGCCTTTTGCCAAAGGTGTTAGGGCAGGTCTTCCTGATCTTTGCAAAATTGTTTCTTTGGCTCTTAAAAAAGTTCCAAGACCAACAAAAGCACTGAAATGATCTTATGCTGAAGAAGAAAAACAGAAGCCTGTCCCTTCCAAACTTCCAATTTTGAGTGTTAGTTTAGTTTGGTCATGCTGTCCAAAGTATAATAGATAGCATATTTTAATTGGACAAATCCTCACCTGAAGAGTTCAATGAGAGAGATAAATCTTTTTCTGGCTCTACTGTTTTGACATAGGCTCAATTCTAATCTCATTTACAGAAGTCTGACCACGACTGGCTGAATTGAAATTGACTGCATTTTCTAGTGTGAAAATAGGATCAGGCCCCATAGCTACAATTATGAATAAAAATGGTTCTATAAAATAAGGGTTTAGGTTCAAAGGAATCCTACTGACAGACTTAGACACAAAGACCTTTTTCTGTGAGGGTTAGAAAAAGGCACATTTTTTAAAATACAGATAAGGAATAAATGTCTAGCAAAATTCTGTGCTTGGTCTATGGATGTAACCATCCTTAAGCTTCTCAATACAGCTGGAAGAATGGAATTTGATGCCTCTGCAGACCCCTTTATTTGAATTACTTTCATGCCACACTGAGAAGTTATGACCAAAACATAAAATCAAATTAAAATGCTTACACTAATAGATCTGTGGATACAGGAGGATATTGCTTTGTTTATCCATGAATGGAATTTATGTGGGTTTTTTTCCCTTTTGTTCTTTTTTTTCTCCGATGTTTTCCTTTTAACTCTGATTAGGTGCCTTGAAGGCATGGGATCATATGGCTTCTGAAAGTGAAGAGAAGGAAGCAAAAACCTTTTGCACTTTGTACCATGTTCAAGTTACAATGGTTTGCTCACAGCTCTTTGCCCTGTACCCTCTCTTCTGAACCCAGTCCACTTCATGAAGTGCTGAGTTTTTTCCCTTCTCTTCCTCCTCTTCATTCTTCTCCTCCCCATCTCTGCTTACCCACTGGTTCCATCATCTTCCATCTCATTGATCAACCACATTACCTGGCCACTGGCAGTGACTCCGGCATCCTCCCATCTCAAACCACCTGGGTCTTGGCATTTCTTACCTTGCCAGACCTCTTTTTCCAGAAATATCTGTGGAATTTACACAGAACTCAACTTTTCACTGAGATTGGATTGCTGATTAAAGCTATTTCTCCCATAAAAAGTTTATTTTAAAGATAAATCTACAAAGTTGAAAACCTGAATGCCCTGGAACTCAGTGATTTTACTTTTATGGTGTCCCATGGGAATAATAGGTCAGTAGCCCCATGTTCCTCTTCCCAAGCTCAGCTACATGGCTGGCTTACAATTCCTTGGGGGTGTAACCTGTGCAAGAGGGAACGTTGTGATAGATCATGGGAATGAAGCCTAAACAAAAGATCTACCTACAAAACAGAGGAGGATTTAAATCACTCATGTTATTACTTCTGTGAGGAAGCATAACATTATTTCTCAGACAGAAGACAACTTGGAGGCAAACATCTGGTGGTATTAGAATTTGTGCTAAAATGTATTTTTTATGGAAAATATAAAACAATGTAGTGTTCTTACATCAAAACCATTGTATGAACAAAACCTGCAAATCTTTCTAATATTTTAATTTAGGTCATCCCTAATGAGCTCTGCTCTAGCCCCATTTTTTTGTAGACTTGCAGCTTTCTGATAGACTTTTCCCACACCTCCCAGCCTCTTCAGAACACAATTTTCTGTTCATTCTTCAGAGAGGCTTTTTCACCACATACACATGCAGTCTTCTCTTACTTCATCAAACCACATCTCAGCCCTCCCTGATTGTTTACTGGTTTGTGCTGTCGTGATGAATCTCACATGGCCTTCTTTCCTCACTAGCTGCCACATTCAGCTGCTAATTTTCCCACTCTTTTGACATGCCTTTGCACCTTCTTCTATTCAGAGCAGTCACATACATTAAACAATCTCCATAATTTATGGCATTTAATTTTTTTCACTGGCAAAATGTTCTCAGCAGCAGAATCAACTCTTCTGATAAATGCACAGTCTTCAGCTTTTTCTCCTCTCTTTGGTTGTGAGAATGATCCACTTTATCTCTGCTCCTTCTGTAACATCGTAATTTCCATAATTCATTAACAATTCAAGCAAAGTCCCTTTGCTGGTTTCTCATGCTCTTTGAATCTTGCTGATGCTACAGGATACTGCTGTTCCTCTTTCACCAACAACACAGAGCAGGCTGTTGTTAACTGAGCTGTCTTTAAACAGACAAGTTGGGTGCTGAGTTAAATCAAGCTATGCTGTGTGGTACTGGGCTAGGCATCCATCAAGCCTCCTGAGTTTTTCATCTTGCTCCGTGAAACTGCATCACAGTGTCATCGACTTTCATAAGTCATTTGGAGCACTTCATGAGCTGAGCTCAGGTCCTAATTAATTTGTGCCTAAGTTTGTAAAGCTGTGTGAGCACTCAGTGAAATTAGTGGAATCATGCAAATGTGGAAAGACATAGAGAAGCATCCAAAATTATTTACAGACTTCATCCAAGCGAATTCTTTTTCTAAGTGTTTAGTCAGGTTTGAATTGAAATCACGGGGAGGTGACAGGAAATCAGGCCATCAGACCTGTCAAAAACGATGTGTGAAGAGAAAGTTTAATCTCTAAATCTTTCAGCTTTCCCATTTCTCATAAATTTGTGAGGTGATGAGCTCAAAAACATGGAAGATACTAAATCAGTAAAGAGCCTATAGCAACTCATATTTATTTATATAGATTTTTCAGTCTGTATTTACTAATAAAGGTGAACATGAATTTTGTGTTTTCTGTAACACTGGGTGTCAGGTGAAGGAATTGTGAGTGACATTGCATCAAACCATTCAGCCCACCTCCAACCTTCTCATTTCATCATGTCTGAAATGTAAAATCAATATTTCCACCTCGGGAATATTTGGCAGATGATTCTCCCAAAGCTTAGAAGCCTGTTCTATGTGTTTCACTGCATTATGCAAGAGATTGGAAAAGAAGGACCTTTGTCCAAGAAAACAATGGCCTTGTGAGGAGTCATAATCCTGTGTCACTACTCCCATACTTTAACTTGAGCAAATGCCAAATTCCTATATTATGTCAAAGCCATTAGGGTTTTTTTCTTCTGAAGTATTCAGCAACACTTTCCAACATTTTGGGATGAAATACCCACATTTATACTATCCAATAAAATTTGCCAAGGATCTTTTCCTAGTGCTGAGGTCCAAGAGGGTGAATCACCTCCCATTTCCACATCTCCAAATCCCCACTCCAAATTGCTTACTGGGAACAGTCCCTGGCTGATGCTGTTCCCTGCTCCAGGCCTATACAATGTCTGGGAGCATTTTCTTTGCCATAGGCCATGGTTGGCATGGACATTGCACTAAGGAGCGTGGGCTTTCGTAGGCAGGACTTGATCCCATGTCCCAGCCCCAATTTATTTACTAATACAAGCAAAGTCTTCCAGAACTCTTAATTATAGCTTTAAAAAACCCCAACAAAATATTTAAAGATAAAAAAACCCTCAAAAAAAAAAGAGGAAAATATATATTTATTTTGGACAAAGTGTTCATGATTACTTACAGCACAGTATTAGGCTTTAGCAGTTGTACTTCAAGGAACATTTGTCTGACAAAATTGGTTGTCTCCAATGCCTGCCTTTGATTAGCCCACCTCTGCCCCTCATCGAAGAAAAGTCTCACCTTTTTGGATGGGTTCATTTCATCCTAAAATGAATGTCTAAAGGATGTCAGAGACATTGAAAGTGTCTGGTTTTAAATATAGGTGCACAGACACTGAAAGAGTATTGCATATCTAAAATTAACTCCAAGGGCAAGTGCAAAATTAACTAAGCCCTAAATTATATGATCTTGCAACAGCTGGAACTCTAATTTCCTCAACAATCCAGCAGTTATGCATTTAGGAAACATCTACAAGGTATGTAATGGCTGAGCCAATGCCTCATTGGCTTTTGTCTAACAATCTTTTGCTATTGTGATTTGGAAAGTGTCTATAAGCAGAATTTTATTGCATAAATCTCTCTGGTTTAGAATGAATATTAGCTGCATGCTTTGTGGATGAAAAGCATTATGTGCTACAAGAACTCCCCAGTATCATTTATCTTCTCTGTGGTCTGGGAAAACCTGGCAGTCCCCGTGATTTAGTTAGTGCTTCCATGTCTGCAAGTGTTGCCTGTGAGGAATTGGGCTGACAGGAGAGGACAGGGGAGGCACAAATGGACACCCAAGTGTTCTCCAGTATCTTGGGGTATTTTTAAATAACATTTACAGTCAATCAATGGGTTTAGAAAGATGCAGGTATAATTTAATAGCATGTAGATAGAGGCAGGTACTTAAGTTCAAAATCCCATCCCTGGAAGTGTCCAAGGCCAGGCTGGATTAGGATTTCTTTGAGCAACCTGGTCTAGTGGAAGGTGTCCCTGCCTGTGGCAGAGGGTTCGGAACAAGATGTCTTTAAGGTCCTTTCCAACCCAAACCATTCTGCGATTCCATGAAAAGCTACATCCAAAAAACATCCCCTCACCAAGGGAGACACTTGGAATTAGAAGAAATCACCCTGTTTGCCAGGCAGGTTCACTAAGTTATCTTTCTAAGAGCAAAATGGATCCAGTTCCTGCCCTCAGACAACTGGTTTGATTAAGCTCAGGGAGAGTCAAGAATTTGACATTGTTGTCTGTTGGTCAATAAAACATCAAAATGAACAGGTCTACTCACAGCTCCATGATTAAGATGTTCACAAAAGCCAAGGGGTGATTCTTTATACATTTTTTTTTTAATTCTACCTCCTCTACCTTCTACCTGAAAGCTACATAAAGACCTCCTCCAGAAGTGGAAAATTTAGAAGCAAGCTAGCCCTGTCTTAATTTCTCCCATCAAACAGGCTTCAGGAGGACCATAACTTCAGAAAGCAGGGTAGAAAAACTCAAAATCTATGAGGCATAATTTCCTACCGGGGGGAAAAGGGGAACTCTAAATCCTTGAAGAATTTCACAGGAGAAAAAAAAATCACTACATTAAAGATATATAAAAATAATACAATAATGAAATAAAAGTCAGAAATAATTCTGGGCATCTAAATCTAGGGCAGTTTTTCACCTCATCTGTATGGGCAGAATAATAGGAATCGCCTACACATGATTATTATAACTAAAACAGCCTTTGCTGCATATTTCTTTGCAGAGAAAACCTGAAGTTTTCTTTGGGATTAATTCTTTTAAATTATGGATACAATTTTCACCTCCAGCAGAGAGCTCCAGGTGTGGGATCCCATGGACCTGTCTTCCTGCCTTGAACTTCTAAAAACTGGAACAATCTGGCAGTTCAAAGACACTTCTCCATGTGGTATCATATAATGATTATCTGGAGGCATCTCCCCACCCATATTGATGGTTATTCTGGATCCTGCTGCCTGGGGAATCAATACCAGATTTTGAACAAAACATGTCTAAGGTCCTACCTCTCTTCTTCCTTCATTCTCTGTGACATTTTTTTGGCATTCTTTAGCTCTAGAAAAAAACCAAAGTCCCTGCCATTTGTCAATGACAGTGACAGGATATCTGTATTAATAGCAGAGACGAGTGAAAGAAATTAGTAAGAAATTAGCAAGAAATTAGACTCTTTTTGTTTTGATTCAAACCAAAAATGTCCATCAGAGGGAGGCAACTTCCACAAAGCTGAGCATTATTTAAATTCACATCCAGTTTTAAAATTAGCTGGATAGCTTAATTGCATTTGGTCAGTCAGTGGAATTTCCATTCACTAATTAAATATTTGTAACCTTGCAATGTAGACATCTTTGAAGAGGAAAAAAAAAAACACCAATACAACTAGAAAACAAAACCAAAACTCATGTTCTTTTCTTTGGTTGAGAACTTGGTATAATAATAGTAATCTATAGAGGTGAAACAGACAAACAGGATTAATGAATTTTAGAAAACATAAGCCTGTTTGGCTGTTTTGGTTTGACTTTCATTGGGAAATTGTGCTTAGGCTAAATTGAGCTAACATGTAATTTGTCAGCTGGACTAAAAATGCTGTAATTGTTCTTTGCTCCTGTCACCCTAACAGAAGAAAAATGAAAAGCAAACTCTCCAAAGCCTGGCTGGGCATCTGGTTTGTTTGAGTGTCTCTGCTGAGGGCTCTGAGGGGCAGAGCCATGCCCTGTAGCCATGGAAATGTCCCGTCCTGTCAGTAGACCTGTCCCCAGGGTGGAAGCACCACCTTGGAAGGTGCTGCAGCTCGGCTCTGAGATATCACAAGAGGCAAGGAATTGCTTCACTGAGGGATTTAAGTTATTTTACGCTTAAATAATGTTTAAAATAGTTTTCAAGGTTCCAAGGAGAAGAGGTGAGAAAGGAAAAGAAGATCTTGTCCTGTCTTTACTGGTATGAAACAGGCAGGTTTCTTAGAATCATGGAATGGGTTGGGTTGGAAGGGACTTTAGGACCATTCAGTTCCATCCCCCCTGCCAAGGGCAGGGACACCTCCCACCAGCCCAGTTCTCCCAGAGCCCATCCAACCCTTAAATACCACCAGGGAAAGTTTGGCTGACTTTCACTAAGCCATGTGAGCTGTTCCCTTGCTAAAGCCCGGCGAGTGACACATTTGTGGCAGCAGAGATAAACTGTGACTGCAATCTCCACTGCTGATTTGCAGTTTATAAAACAGCTTTTTGCTTGTGGGAGAGTTGGCAAGCTCATAGGAGTCCAGGAGGGCTCCTGCTGCTGGTTTGAGTGCCTGAGTATACAAGGGGCTCACGTGGGAGGGAGTGTCACGCCTTGCACACAGGCCACGAGTGTCACCAGCCAGGTGAGCTGCTGGCTGCAGCTCTTGGGCTCTGTAGGTACACCTAATTAATAAATTAAATAGTGCCAAGGCCCAAGCACCACCTCAGCTGTCAATGCTGCCATCCTCCAGGACTAACCAATGCAGAGTGGTCTTGTAGGTGACTTCTGCTTAGCTAGAGGGATGCACTCAGATCCCCCATGGTGATAGACACTCTGTAGGCAGAATAGAAGGGATCACCAAGAAAAACACCCACAAAAGAAGCCAGGATCCCATGGCTTCAGGGACAAAATTAAAACTGAAATAAAACAAGTGTTGTGCATGTAACTTTGAAGAAGGAATTCCTTGATTTGTCAAGATTTATTCAGAGACTGGACCACCCCTTACCTCGGGAACAGCAGCACAGCTTTTGGTACTATTTCTTCAAGAAGACAAAGATGTTTTGTTACTGCTCCCCTGCAGCTCTTTGCATGTAGGAGGAAAGCAAGGAACAGAATAACTGCACATTTCTATTTTTCCACACTCTGTTCTTTTTCCTACTTATTCCTCCTCCCTCATTCAGCCATCATCTGCATAGCAGCAGTCAGCTAGCATGCATTCTTCAAAACAAGAACAAGGTCAGTCTCATCCCAGACTGAAAGCTGGAAGCACAGGGATATCTTTCAAGGAGAACTGCAGCTGCCATTCCATTTGACCTCCACTCACAAATGCTCTTAGCCCATGGCATGTGATGCCCTGAAATTGTTATAGGTTGAAATATTTACATCTGAAATATTTATATCTGATATATTTACATTTGCTCTTTGGCTTCAAATCAGATGGCTTTTTGATATTTTGAAGATGCAAGATACAAATTCATAGAGCTCATATGAGCTGTTAAGATTAGCTACATTGTTTAAATAACCAGAACAAATGATAAAATCACATGAAAGTTTATTTTCTGAACATGCCCTCTGTTACACACCAATCATCTGCAGGATTTGGAGTCTCCTAGCAAACCCTCTCATTAAACCCTACTGTTTCAGAATTCCTGTTGTTTCTGTCATCTTGCAGCAAATTCTATTCAGATTCAAATTTCTTGTACCAGATTTTAACATGAAGGCCAAGGTTTTCTTAAAGGAACGAAACAGCTTGACAAGAATCCTGAGAATTTAGATTCTGACTACAATTCCACTGTATCACAGACTCACAGAATGGGTATGGCTGGAAGGGAGCACAGTGGATGTGTTCCAATCTCCTTGCTGAAGCAGGGTCACCCTAGAGCTCTGGAAAAGTTCCAGCAGTTTCCCCACAGGTTTTCCTACAAGATATGGCAGGAAATTTTGAGCTCAAAACTATATTTTTTGAAAAGAGAAGTTTCAAAGTTGAATGTTAATGATCTTATACCTTTTTTTTCCCCCTTTCTTCCTTTCTTTTTTCTTGTATGTATGAAGGATTTTCAGGTCATAGAATCACAGAATTACAGAATTACAGAATGATTTGGATTGGAAGGGACATTAGAGATCATTTAGTTCCAACCCATCTACTATGGGCAAGGACTTCTTCCACCAGATACAGAGATTTATGTGACACAGTTCTTCTACTGATCTCAAGCTTCTTTTATTGTACCTACAAGACAGAGCTCTTTAAAGTGAGACACTAATGGATTCAAGAATTTTAAGCAGTGTTCACCATGTTTCTAATCATGTTCTTCTAATCACTTTACTCTGGGGTTATTGTTTGACAAGGGACTCGAGCCAAATGATGCAGAAATACAGAATAAGTGAATTTTTCCTATGATCTTGAACATTGCCATGAGTAGTGCACACATGTGCCTGTTTTGGTCATGAGCCTATAGGAGGTTTAAATCACTCTGAACATTTAAAGCAGGCTGAGCTATATAAGCCTCTAAGAATTTAAACAAAACCACTTCCAAGATTTTAAGTAGTTTGAGCATTATCTTTGCCTGACTGAGCTTTACCCTAATGGAAGCCAGATTACAAAAAAAAAAAAAAAAAAAAAAAAAAAAAAAAAAAAAAAAAAAAAAGCACT
>VXBB01016107.1:34183-54423 GCA_013399915.1 Illadopsis cleaveri | reverse complement strand
AATCCTTTTTAATAGCATCTTGTTTTAAAGAATTAAAAAAACCCTTAGCTGTGAACAATGTATTTGGGAGATAAGGAGGTTAGAGAGGGTAAGGATAGCTGATTATAAATTTCATGGCCCTGATGGCTTTGGATCAAGGAGTTTAGCTGATGTTGAAGCACCAGGCCTAGCTAAAGTGTTGAAATAAATAAAATGGCTCTGCCAGCAATATCACCTCTGTGTGGTGATCAAGTATTTTTTAAAAGGTGGTGTGGGTACAAATGCCCAATGAATAAAAAATCCTTAGGTCTAATGATTCAGGCAATAAATCCACCTTTGCATTTCCTGATTAAATTCATCAAATATTGACACTGCACACACATCCAAACATATTTCAAAAACCAAACATTAGCTGAGCACAAATTAATGTGTATTCTTGAAAGGTAACTACACCAGGACAGTGAATGAAAAGGAATTAGATTGAAAGCTGGTGGCCTTTACAGATGAATGAGCTGATACAAGCAATTTGAGTTGATACCAATTAATGACATTGTGCAGTTAAGGAAACAAAGAACAAGTGGGGGGGAAAAAAAAAAAGAGGATTAATTTAATTGCTTGAAGTGAAAATTTAGCCTTTCCCTGGACTACAGAGTGATAATGGAGAATAAGCTCTCAGTTACCAAATATGAGCCATGTAGACCTGACACAGAATCCTCAGCTTGCTTTGCATTTTCCTGATTTTTTTTTTCCTCCCTCAAAGTATGTAAATATCCCTTTCTGGTTGTTTTTTGCTCTGTGTTTTTTTTTTTATTTGCTTTTATTTCCACTCTATATTTCTGCCTTTTATTCTCTGAGAGTATCTGGATATCTGATATTCTATTAAAGAATTGCTCTAAACCATAATTGCTTGTTTTGACATGTGAAAATGACACTACCTCTAATTGTCCTTGTGTCTTTCCTAAGGGTAGAGCATATCAGGCATCTGACATAATGATGGGGGTGCACTTTATTTACTAGAGAAAACAATTAAAAAACAGTAGCAGTGTTCTCCTAAGATTTTGCTGGTTTATTACTGTCTACTCACCTTTTCAGCGAACATTGACTTTCCTGTTAGAACAGAAGTATCATTTGGGATCTACACTGTCTTCTAAAATACCAATGCAATTTACGTGTTATTTCATCTGCAAATAATTCAACCCTGTCTAGAAGTTAATGTTTAAATTGGCTGAATTAAGGTGCTGTTGCAGAAAATCGAGTCATATAAATGTTGTGGAAAAAGAAAGTGTAAGGCTTTTTTGTAAGCCAAAAATTACTATCCGAGAGCATCTGATCAGTCAATGACACTTTCAGCACTTATGGCAACCCCAAAATTGCTCCCAGAATTATTTACATTTTTCTATATTCACCCTCTGCAGTCGGGGCTCTCTGAGCCAGCATGGGAAGGGGCAGCAGAAGCAGCTTATCATCAGTTCAGTGTTGTACTCAGTAGCTGTGCCTGGACTCTCTCTGGGAGCCTTGTGGGGCTGTGCAGGAGCACACCTGAGCACACCAAGGCACACAGAGCAGGGAAACAGCCATGCCCAGGCAGGGTGTCTCAGCCCTGATGGGATAGGGTCTGTATTATTGCTGGGCTTCCCTGAAGGGCTGTGAGCCAGCAGCAAGGAAGCAGTTGGCCCCTTGGCCTTCTCCTCAGTGCTGAACATCAAATAAATGGCAAAACCAGCAGGAAAAGGAAAATGAGATTGCATTTTCCTTAGGAGCCACTGAAGGTGCTCAGGGGATGGTGCTGGGTGGGTTGGGAGAGCATGAGGAGCAGGAGGAGCAGGAGAAGGAGGAGAGAGCCTGCAGTAGGGCAAGCACTGCAGAGCATGAAGTGAACTGCTCCTGATCCAGCCCTGCCACTGAGGCTGAACAGATTAAAGAGGCAAATCCATCTTTAACCTCTGGCTGACTCCCAGCCTGCTCCCACCGACTGAGTCATAACAAAATGGATTTTGCTTCCGCTAGTTTGCCACTTGCCTTCACTCTTACATAATGTGTAAGTGCATTAGGAATTACTTCTTGCTCTGTGATTTCTGTGAGGGAACACCTGAGTTTCTTTTTAACCCACCAAGCTCAACCCACAGAGCAGTCCCACAGTAATACACTGAGGGTAAGGGAATGCACTATCTTCACCCACTGGTCCAGAGGTGTTCCCTCCATATTTCTCAGCAACTGAGAGTTGTCCTGTTGTTTGACTTGCATGGAGATGGTTATGTTTGGCCTGGAGAAATTTTTGCTCATAAAATCATAGAAATATAGAATGGGTTTAGGTTGGAAAGGACCTTAAAGATCATCCAGTTCCAATCTCACTGCCTTGGGCAGAGACACCTTCTGCCATCCCAGATTGCTCAGAGCTCCATCCAATCCAGTCTTGAATACTTCCAGGGATGAGGCATCCACAGCTTCTCTGGAAAACCTACTTCAGTGTCTTACCACGCACAGAGTGAAATATTTCTTCCCTAATATCCTGATATTGGAGTGGCCACCAGGTTTTCCAAAGCAAATATCCTCCTACTCACCAATACCACAATTCTGTTCCCACCACATCTTTGTCAGGGAAGAGATCTGATTTTGCAAAGACTGCTTTAAATGCACAGCCTGCCTTATGTGTCCTTATTCCATTTAGTCAGCTGGTGCTGCCAGGAGGGAGAGGTGGGTTTACTGCCAGGTGACAGGATTGCAGAGCTCAGGGAGGTCTGTTTAGTGACAGGAGCCTGAGCAGGAAGCTCTTTGCTGCAATTAGCAGTAATTCTCAGAGGGGCGGCTGGCAGGGGGGTCCTGCTGGGCAGGGAGGAGGCAGCCAGCCTTACCTGTGCCAGGTGTCACAATGTTTTTTGCTGGACCTGGTGGGAAGATCTTGAAGGAAGCAGGGTGGGAGGGATGTTAAATTTCTGCTCTAACTGTGAGGGATTGGATGCACCTGGGGCTGTAGGGGATTTTCCTGGCGGGAAGGACTTGCACAGAGCTTTTTGGCAAATGTCCTGTTGTTGTTGGCAGGTTGCAGTCTGGGGCTGCAGCTGAGGCAGAAAGGGCACTTCAGGGGCTTGTGCTGCTGATCAGCTGACCTTTAAGGAGAAACAGAAGGGCATTTGAGACACCTTGTCAGGGGGAAAGGTGGAGGAAAGGAGAAGGTTGCACATGCCAGGCCTATCCAGGACTTCAGGAAATCCTGTTCCAGTGTGAGTAAGCATTGTTTCCTGGCAGCTGGATTCAGAATCTATCTCTAAGTTTAAACACTTCGTTTAATCATGGCAGCATCCTATCACTGTGTGTTCGCTGGATCCTGCTCATAAGATATTTATCATGCTGTCTCTGCATGTCTAAAGAACACTGAAACAGGAAACAGAGACTTGGCTTTAATAGGATAATTTTTTGTTTTTTATCATTCATTAACCACCATTTTCCCTGCTGCACAAAAGAAAAAAAATCTGCTGTTTTGCAAGACAAACAGATATAGAAGAGAGGGGACATCCACAGGAAAAAGATATTATTTGTCACAATTTAAGATTTACTATAGGAGGTGTGTGCAATGATGACCCAGGGGAATGTCCTAAATGCTGCAAGATCTTGTGATAGATTGGACTTATAATAGGCATTTATTTCCACTGGAGATGCTGGATGATGGCCATAATAAAACTCTATTATGATATTAGATTATTGTTTCTCAATTACATAAAGTTCGGTTTTCAGAGGAAGAGAATGCAGCAAGATAATTTAAATATCAAAGTCATGCAGTCAAAGGAACGTGATGCTATTTCAACTCTTATCAACTATTTCTGTTACAGAACATTACAATTTCCAGAATTTTTCCGTTGTCCTTTCTGCAGTCCCAGCTCCTGGAACATGGGAAACTCAGCTTCTCCTTTTTAATGCATGAGAAATTTCTTTTCTAGCTCTTACTGATGCATGGAAAAGCTTGCAAATGTGAGGGCCTAAGAAAATAGGACAGATGAAAATAACTTTTTTTTTGTTATGTTTTGGGTTTTTGTCGTTACTTAACCTCACAGTTTTCAACAAATCTTCCAATTTCAGTCACTACTCAAAATTGCCAATACTGGTTGTGGTGCTATTGGCAGATGTTCACCTACCTCCTGTCTCAGTGTGGCTGACAGTGTGGAATGGTAAAACTCAAGCTTAAAAATGGCTACAGAACAGAACTGATAACTTGCCTGAACTTTCACATAAGTGAAACCTAATTCCTCCAGCATGCCTTGATCCAGAAAGTATTTAAATGTAAACACAGTGACAAATCACATCCAAATATTCAAAAATATGAAAGAACGAGTATTTCTGTTGCACTTCATTATTACATAACCTTTTCTTTTCCTTAAAGGCCTGAAATAATGTCATTGTAATTGTAATTATTTAGCAGTTTAGAGTGAACTTGGAACAATTTGCAAGAAAAGTATTATTACATGTCCAGTTCCTTTATCCTGTTGAACTGAAAATGCAGAGTGACATCTTTGCAAGCTCTGAATTTCCTCATTCGAAGAAGCACATTTAATACATTTAATTTAATGCATTTTTTTCCCCATTAATAATATATTGGGCAGAGATGAAGCATCACCTGATTTTTTCAGTAGAAAACTATGTTTCTCCCCTTGGGCCTATGATATGCAGAAGCCAAGAAAAGCTGTGATTGCGATTTTAATTGAGAGATTTGCCAAGGGTGAGAGCAGGTTTTAAATTATATGGTGCAGGACGGAACCATCACATTCCACTGCTGACTAGTACTGTAGCTGTGTTTGCCATTTACAGTGTGCAGCCAGGCTTGGAGAGATAAACCTGGGAAATAATGAGACAGAAAAGAGTTATCTATCATCTGTGTTTCATTGATTGCTCAGAAACAGCAAACCTATAGTTAGGTTGAACATATGGGAAAGGAGTGTGTATTACTCTCCATCAGTGTAAGGGATCAGCAGCGTGGATGGGTGATTTCTCATGTGACAGCCTCAGAGTCACAGCAGTTACCCTGACAGCAGGCAGAATCAAATGCATTCTGAGTTTGGCTTTAGATGAAGTAAGCAGATACAAGACTTTCCCATTTTAATGGAAAACAAAGCCCAGGATAAGCTGGAGCAAAGGCTTGTGCAGGCAGCTGCCTCCACACAGCACTTCCGTGCAGGGTGCAGGTGTGGCGTGCCCCAGGCAGACATGGAGCAAACACTGCAGGGAGCTGGTTTGAATGCTGTTGTTGGGGGGAAATGAGCAAAAAGCAAAACTCCATCCCTGGAGGTGTTTAGGGCCAGGTTGGATGGCGCTTGGAACAACCCAGTCCAGTGGAAGTTGTGCCCGCCCGTGGCAGGGGATTGGAATTAAATGTTCCTTAATATGCCTTCCAACACAAACAATTCTATGATTTTTTAAAAAAATTAATATAAAGAATACCACATGGGATGGAAGTCGGCTTCTGCACATCCTTCCCACTGAAAATCCAGATGCATCTGTGTTCCAGTTTATCAGTCTAAACTCATATAACCCATCAACTTTATTCTCCTTTTTTTCCCCATGACTAGTAGTTAGGTCTTACAGAAAGTTCATGTTCCCTATTTCCTACCACAACATCAAAATATAATTTCAAGTTTTTGAGCACTTTTGCACAGAAAACCTGCCAACAAAGAATAAAGTGAGGGGAATCAGAAGAGGGAAGCTCATTCCTGATCCCAAGCATTTCATGAGTGCTCACAAGAATTCCATGCCTTAACCTTGGGGTCAAACATTTGCTGTTACAATGCTCAGAGATTAATTCACTTGTAGCCAATACTACAGATACCAAAATCAGCAGAAATATATTGAGTTTAATGGGGTTTGGATTGGGGCCATGCCAAAGGAAGTTTATTCCTGGGAGCCATACACTTCTTTGGACTCCTGTAAGAACAGGCAAACATCTCTATTAACTGTTTGGGTTTTTTTACAGTGACGCAACAATCTCACGTGCCTTAGTTTGGGTGGGTCAATTTATTTAAAACAAGTTGAGATCTACGGAAAGTCAATATAATTTGAGTCTATTAGACAAACTGCAGCATAAAAAACTGCAGTGATTTCATTTCTCGATATTTTTTCTTCATATTGCATTAAATGACCCATGACTTTGATTAAATTGAAAATCTAATGTATTGACATTTTCAGTGCCTTCAGATTTATATTTTTTCATTGTTTCTATTTATGTTCCAGTTTTACTTTATTATATTTCTAAGAAAAACTCATTTCAGAGGACTCTACCGCCTGCCATATAATGAAATCCAAATATCAGAGAAATTACAGTTTATTTTTTCTTCTCCAAATCAAATGGGACCAGCTATTGTACCTGTATGCTCCAAAGGGGTTTAGAAGGTTTGGGCCCATCTTTGAGCTAGGCTTTTCTCATTTTCCTATATATGCAAGATATAGATACCAATTTAATTTTTAGAAAAAGTTGTTTATATGTGAGGAGTCAGATGCTTTCAGGGAAATCAGAGTTTCATTGTACCTTGTGGCAAGGCATACAGGAAGCCACAGCCACCACCTGCTTTTCCAATGTTAAAGGGATTGCCAGAATTTCTAGTTTATGCTGATATTTACCCATGTCTGAAAAAGTGCACCCATCAAGCTGATTTTTCTACAGAAGGCTCAGTGAAAATAATACAGGTTTTTCCAAAGTAAAGAGAGAGTAATACAGGATTTTTCCTACCAAAAAAAGAAGCAAAAAATTTAAACCCAACCAAATGTGACAACAGCTGCACCGAGAATTCTTGCAGGATTCAAAATTTTGTGTGTCTACGTGTGATTTTGGGAGGGATCCTGTCTAACACTGTGAGCATACTTTTTATCCTTCCTATGAAAACCCAAGCCAAATCAGCCATGGTTTAAACTTCCAGTTCTTATTAGGATGATCTTCTTCATTAGGATTGATTTAAAGCTGAATTTTTTTTGTGGTAAAGGATGTTTGTCCCTATCTGCTGATTGAACCTACTCTGTACAGAGTATCTTAGAGCAAAGCATGACTTTCACCTGTGGTTGTTGCTCCTTCAGGGGCTCTGCACGTGATGAGCACCAGCACCAAGAGGATGAAGTTGCCTCTCCTGTACTTTTAGTGCTTCCTGCAGCCTGACAGAGAGGAGAGTGGAGAAGGAAGCCTGGATCCAACACAAAATGGGGAGAATGGGAGTGACATGCAAAGTAACAGCAAAGTAAGGGGTGGGACAGAAGGGCAGGTGGAGACCTGGAAGAAGGAGGATGAACAGAAATCGAAAAAGTGCTGGAAAATAAGCCAGAAGTCAGAAACTCTACAAAAGATGGTGGAGAGGGTGCAGGAGAGAAAGAAGGAAGAGGTTGAAGAAAAAGGATTATGACTTTCCCACCAGGGAAACCATGCCCTCTGTAATTCAAAGCTGGTGCCAAATTTTAGCATCCTTTTGCTTCCCAGGAAACTGCTGTGAGGAGGGAAGGCACCTGAACATACATGTCCATGTAAATTTTCCTTCTGCATTGTAATACTCTGTGTGTGTGGATGTATCTACTGCCTCTAAAGAGGACTGGAGAACTGGGCTCCATGTGTTCCTTTTTCTTCAAGCCCTTGACATTATAGCCCTAAAGCTAAACCTCTTTATTTTGGAGTACCAAAAGAAAGAGTCCTTGGCTTCCTACAGGGAAAGACAATGAGGTGTGGTTTTTTTGCAAGCACAAATGGGACACTAAACAGGTAGACCATGAATAAAAATAGCTGTTCAGGACTGCAGAAGGAAGAGAATGGAGTTGGAACCTTAATTAACTCCTTCCTTAAGTATCAGACAGCAATCAGCACAAATTATGGAGTAGGAGCTTTTGGCTCTTGAAAACATGGAGTCTTTGCTTCCCTACTTCCCCCTCTCCCCACAGCTGCAAGAATCCAGCTGAGATTAAGAATGTTGGGTTTTTTAATAGCACTTTTAAAAATCAAGTCCACAATCAAGTAGACAAAGAAAGCCATCATGAAAGGAAGTAAACATCCGGCCTCGGTGTGCGCAAGGAGCACTGGCTGGAATGGAGCCTCTTCAGCACAGCTGAGAGCCTGCTCAGCAGTCTGAGCTGGCAGCCTTCAACTAGCCCCTAATGAGCCTCATCAAACAAACAAACAAAGAGGCTTCACAAATTAGTGCCAAAGACAAGTGCTGGATCATTCCTATGGCTTTGTGCAGTGCCTACATCCCCCTGGCCTCCGGGAGTGAGGGGAGTCCGTCCTAACGTCACCCCTCGGAATGTGGGGCAGCAGCTCCAAATGGGACATTCACCCTTCTTCTGCGGCCTCCAGTACAAAACTGCTGCACCTGGGGATGAGCCCCTTGACTCCTTGGAAAAGATAAATCACATCTTGAGGTGGCCCCACCACTGATGACAACGAGCTGTTCAAATTCTTTGCACAGTTGTTGCCTCCTGCTCATGGGTAGTGAGAGGACTTCAGTTCAGGGGGCCATTGGCAGGACGAGCAGCACAGCCTGGGCTTCAAGAACACCATCCCACTTTCTTGTGTTTCACTGGCTTATTGAGGAGCAGCTTTGTTCTGCCTGTCTGCTTGAGGTATTCTTCTTTCTCCTAATACACCATCTCATGTCAGAAATTAAATGTTATCATTTCTCAACGCAACTAGGGGTGTCTATTTCTCACTCCGCACAGGACCACATTCCTCAGCAAAATTTACATGTGTATGAAAATATGTAAGGAACAGTATATGCTTTCCTATGCCAAAGTTTCCTTCCTGTGGCAGGAACTGCAGAAACTGCTTATTAAATTCCCTTTTTCCCCCTCAAAGAGCTCTGGTTTGAAATAAGAATAGAGACTAGAGAATGATTCTTACATAAAGACAAACTGCACAATTCTGCCTAATTATTTACCCTTGAAAGGAGACCTTGTAATCTATCTTCTTATGCTTTTTTTTTTTCCTCACTGTGAATCTTTGCACAACTGTCCTCATGACAAATATCATTTGATATGGGGACAGCCCTGTCTGGAGTGTTTTTATCAAGAGCTTATTCCAATAAGCTGCAGCTCCTACCTCAGTGATAATAAGAGCCTTATGACAAATACAGGGCTTTCACTAGCAAATACAGCTTCTGTACAGCACACTCAAGTCTCTCCTTACTGAGGAATAAACTGACAAATTTTTCTTCCTTCTAGTTAAAAAAATAGAACAAACACTGCGGTGTTTGCATAGAGGAACAAGGCTTTGTTTCAGTCATGATTCCTCTCTTGGAAAGCAGTGTTGAGAAGGCTTCTAGGGAAGTATCAACCCCAGCATCTTGGTTATTCTGAGCTGAAAAGAAGAGATGAGAGAGCCCAAATGGGATTTTTTATGTCTGAAACTGAACAAGAAAATGCAATTCCAAGACACAGCTAACATGTTTCAAACATTTGCAGTCCCTTGGACCGGGCTGGACCTGGAGCAAAGCAAAACACTCTGAAATGTGGAGGTTGTTGCATCCTTAGCACTAACTGGGTCACTCCATGGATCTGCTTCTGCTGGTCTGCAGTGCCTGTTCATGCAGGGCATAAGCCAGGTGTGTAAGGGCAGGGATGAAGCAGTTGAAGCTCTGGGGTCTCGCATATTGCCAAAAGGAGATGCCATGAACAGGGTGACGTGGGGATGTGTCTGCAAAGGAGACTACCAATGAAAAATAACAGGAAAAGGCTGCAGGGCTGGAGGTATCAGAGGTCAACACTGGATGTAAAGCTGCAGCCATGCCAGACACCAGAATGAGTCTGGAAGCTGTGGGAGGAGAAGAGATGTTGACATGGGACATGCAGAACTTAGAGAAATCAGCTGCTTACAGACATGGGTCTGCAGCATGCTGGACATTTGGGGTGAGCACTTTGGACAGAAAATACAGAATTCACAGAAATCATGTGAATTCCCAACCGATTTTAGCTTTTACAATCCCAAGCCTAGGCAGATGAGGCTGCAAAAAACCCAGGATGGTCCCAGTTTCTTCAGTCTATTTCCATCCTGCTTGCAGGCTGAGCTCAGCAGCACTTTCTTGGACACTCACCATGAGCTGGTTTCACGTATTGAAAGCACGGCCAGAATCATGGCTACAGGTGATGGCAAAGCCCAGCTTTATTTAGTGAGTCCTTATCCAGCCAGAATTAGCATCATCTTTTCCAAAACAAATCTGAGGAACAAAACACAGTGTCTAAAGGCAGCGACCAATGAATCAAAGTGAAATGCAGATGAAAATGTAGCTTGGGATTGTTTGGCATTGCAGCCCCAGTGATGTCAGCCGGGTGCAGTGAAATGGAAATAATCCATCTTAACCTGCCTCGCTTGCTAAAGCACTGACTTGGCATCAAGTTGTACAAAGCAAAACTTTTGCTTTTACTTTTTGATGCTTGTTTTCACTTTTCTAAAGACTCCTGGAAATGCTGAAATGAAAACTGAGATTTTTGGTAAAAAATATCCTTTTTAGAAAAATTTATTTTGGATTGCATATGATTTTGTGAGCCGTGTTGGTCAGGCTCACTTCATGTGTTCTGGCAATGAGAAAAGAAAATGCAACTTTATGGGTAAACTGGGTTTTCCAGCTCCATCCCTCAGTGACCCATAAATTTTGAAGACTGATTCATTAGTAATCACCTGTTTGGTGGGATGTAGCCACTCTGCTAAGCAATGAGGGCAGCATCAGGGCTGGGTTCCGTTTCTAGGGGTGGATAATAAACACTATCCTGAGTCTGCACTTAAAAATGTGGAAAACCTGAAGTCCCGGTACACACTTCATGGACTGTATGTCTATATAGACTATATAATTATATGTCCTTCCTCAGACTCTTAAAAGTAGAGTATCATCCTGAGGGAAGAGAAAAAATGAAGTGAAGGAAATAAAAATTACAAACTAACCAGCTAACAATACAATAGCACATTTCTCTCATTGTTTTCAGATGGAGAAACTGTGAAGGCAGCTGGAGATTTCCCAACCCAGATTCCCCAGGACTCTGCTGGGCCCTGGATGGTCTCAGGTGCCTGGTCCATGTCACACTGGGATAAACAGCATCCTTGGTGCTGCACCTGCCTCTGTGCAAAATGCTGCAGCTCTCCACTCCTTCCTCACCAGCCTCCTTCCTTCACCCAACACCTTTTCTGGCTCGTATTTTTTTCCTTTTACATTAGCACCTTGTATTCTGGAGCCAACACCACACCACTCTGAAATGCAACTGTACTTTTCACCCAGCAGATACTTCTCAGATAATTTTAATATATTTTACCAAAAACTTTCCCATAACAACGCCTGAATTTCTCTACATCATGCAGCCAACTGACCTCAGTGTATTAAGCCAGAGCTGGGGACTCCAGGCTTTCATTGTTTATTACAGTCATATGTTTAACTCCAACTTATGATACAAATTTTTTATTTCTTTATCATAAATTCCTCCATTTTTGGTAAAATAAAGAATGAAAATTGAGCCTTGTCCATTGGTTGTTTTTATGCAATCCTTTTCTCTGTGCCAAGGACGATGAAGTTTTTATTTTTCTTTGGACTTTCACCCCTCTTTAGGAAACAGTTTCTTCTTTGAGTCCACACCAGCAAGATTATGAGCATTTCCTTTCAACTGCATTTCCAGTTTCATCATGAACACATTTCAGCTTCCTTAAGACTCAGCAAATATTGCAAGTAGTCATCCAATATTTGTTTATCTCCAGAGTTCTCCACTTGTGGCTGAAACTGGATGAGTGCAAGGTGCCATGTGGGATATGGGTGTTTATTTTCATCAGAGAATTCACCCAGTTATGCTGTTTTGTCATTTACACCACCTTAATTCCACAGCACATCAGAACCATGGCAAAATCCAGATCTTTTTAACTGAATACAGCAGTTATATAGGGCATATCAGCTTCACTGGTTAATGACACTGGTTAATAATCCATTAATTCATTAACCATTTCTTTTTCTCTCTTTGTCTTTTATTAATTGTGAAGGAAAATATTCAGCCCTTGAAAACAGTATCTCTGCAGGGAAGCACCAGCATGGGAAGCTGTACTTAGAGTGCCTTCTCTTACACAGAAATGTTAAAATTCACCCATTTTTCACTGAAATGTAAGGAAAAAGCTTTTACTGTGAGGGTAATCAGGGTTACCCAGAGACCCTGTGGAGTGTCCATCCTTGGAGATACCCAAAACCCCACTGAACACAGCCCTAAGCAGGGCTTGGAGCTGACCATGCACTCAGCAGGAACTGGATCAGGTGAACTCTAGAGGTGTTTTCCAACCTCAGTCATTCTGTGATTCCGTGAATCCTACATAATATGTAAAACAATGGATGGAGTAAGGGTTTTAATTTGTTTTCTGGGGCCTGGAAGCAGCAAGCAAAGACCTCTGACCTGAATGAGGATACATCCACAGTGCAACATCATTTAGCAGAGTCCAGGCAGGATGAGCTTTCTGTGTTGAGTGTAACAGTGCAGAGCCTACAGTGGGGCATTCTAGAAATGGCAAGTAGTACTGATTTAGGTGATGGAGCTAGGAAAGACAATGCAGGAGCATGTTACATTCCCAGAAGGGTGGGGAAGTGGGGGAGCATTATCCTGCAGCTATAAACCACAGTTATGGATCAATGCTGCACCCTGGCTAGCACCTGTGTGTACAGGTTACCTGGAACCCAGGGCTGGGCTCTTCTCTAGGTGACCTTACATGTTTGCAAAATACACTTCTCCTTGTAAGAGGAACTCTGCTGTCTGTCCCAGGATTTAGTAATTCAGCAATTTTGGAAAGGTCAAATCTGGAATTTAGCCTATTAATAAAAACATAGGCAATTCATCGCAGGCTAAGTGGTAATTTCAATTTAGCATCAACCTGAAGGCACATACCTCATCCTTTTAGCTGGCTAAATTTATCATTAATAGAAGCACTGAAGTAACCGATGTCATTGCTGGCAGTGCACGGATCTACCATCAGGATCAGATGATGGATATAATTCCTGAGCTGCACAGAGGAAGGGCAATCAGTTTAACATGGACGTGTAAATAAATGCAAAGAGTTGGCTTTCCAGACCAAAAAAAAATGGAGAGTGTTAGATTTGCCTTAGGCAGCCAATGATTCCAATTGAATATTTTTGAGGCTTCTCTTAGTAATTTTAATGGCAGGACATAGAGGTTAATGTTACTCACATGAACATGCCTTTTTCTTGTTTTCAGGTATTACCATAAGGAAAATTGCTGCCTACATTCAGAGACAGGAGTATTCACTTACAAAAACCTGGGGAAACAGCCTGTAATACCAGAACACATGAAAGAATGGGAATGCTTTCCTTCTGCATGTGGAAAATCAACATATAATGGGCTAGATTTGCTCTTTTTAAATAGAGAGCAGAGGGGGCAACAGAGAGATGTAGGTACATGCCAAAATCAGATCTTAGCTGGGTTCAGGTTCCTCCTAAATCCCCTTTGTCTCTTACTGTTGCCTACAGGGATATCAAGTCTTCCATCACAGGTGCCTCAGGAAGATGCTAAAATGAGGTGGGGGTGAATTCCCACATAAATAATTTGCTCCAGCTTGGCATAGATGAGTGTTTAAACAATGTTTTCCAGAATCCTGGTTGACATGTCCACCATAAAAGAGGATTCTTGATCCTGCAATATTTATTCTTCTAAGCCATATTTATTCTTCTCTGTAGCAAATACAAAGACATCACATCTCATGCCTGTCAGCCATTTCAGATCGTATAGTCACCATTTCCCCCTCAAATTTGTATCAAAACAGCCAACAGCAGTCTTTAACACTAAGATATAAGCATCTACTGCAGGCAAAACCAGTATTTTGCACCTGAAATCCACTCTATAGCATACAATCAAGCACTGGACCTTTTTATTATACTGATAGTGAGGTATTTCATGAAAAAAAGAATCTCTTGACTGCAAATGTTTTGGTGTTTTTTCTCATCCTGAAAGAGAAAAAAAAAATATTCAAAGTATCAATCACATTTGCAAAAAATAAAGTTTCCCCAACAAATGTTTTGTGTAAGATTTGTAAAATTGCAGTTATAACGACAAGCCTTTTAAAATACATTGTTTGGAGTTCCTTTGGATATCCCTTAAGGCATTCTGCCTAGACTGACATCCTGTCCCTGGAAAATTTTAAAGGAAATGAAGCTTCACAGTTCTCAGCAGGAGAATGTTTCAGTTGAACAAATGCAAGCAGATTCACAGTCTAGGAATTTCAGTGGAAACACTGGAGATAATTATACAGAAATTCCAGCCTCTTCAAATAGATTTTGCACCAGTTTACTAGTAAAAAAAAAATGTTCCCCCAAATTGTTAAGATTGTGTAAAAAGGTATATGTCTACATTTTAGACTTTTTTTCTTTCTAGTCTTAAAGCTAGTTTTAAAGTCCTCACATGATGGAGAGTTTCTTATATTTAGAGTTAAAATTCAGTCCCTCCTGTTATTTGGAACTATGTAAATGAAAGATGAATTCCTGACTAGTGCACTTAGAAGCTGAATTTATTTTTATGCTTTTATTGCAAATTACACAGAAACTCAGTTACCCGCAGACTTTCATCCTCACTCAACCTTCATCTGCTGATGAACATGAAGCCACTACTGACAGTGATAGACATTGCTGGAGCACAGGGATAACCCAAAACTGAGCAGGATTAGAAAAGAAATAGGAATGGTGTAAACAGAGGACTTGACTGGAATGCTGGGTCATTCCTTAGGGTGAGTACAGTGACCTTGGACTTCAGCTTGGGTACCTGGAGAACATTGCCTCACCTCAAGGGGAAGGGAAGGGAAGAGGAAGGGAAAGGGGAAAGGGAAGGTAAAGAGCAATACTGAAATTTAAGAGGATGCAAGAGCTGAGATTATTTCTCGTTCTGACTCAACGACCTCATATTGGTGTGAAGGCACACGAATGGGAGTTGTCCTGATGTGAGATGTATCTGATGTATCTCGACAGAAACAGGCAGTTGTATCCCACACCAAGGTTCCTTCTGAAGTCTGTTCAACATTCATTCAGGCTAAGAGTAATTGCTTTAATTGTGTTAAGAGATTTCTACCCAGATGAGTCAACATTCATGGTAACAAAAGGCTTTCTCTATCTATTTGCATCAGGGCTAAGCACCAGAATTAAGACTATGGAGAAATTGTTATTTTTTTCCACAAACACAGCATTTAGCAGAAACCAGAAAATGAGGAATTGTTGAGACACCAGCCCTTTATACTTGTACATGTGGGCTGAACAATATGCCAGACTATTCCCATGTCAGAATGTCCTACTGTATTTATCTTCTGCAAGACAGATGATAAGCATCAGTGGGAATTGTCACTGTCCTGGTACTCACTGACTTTCCCCCAGCCTTTATGTTTGCACTGGCATAGTCAGTTTTCAGAACAAACCTTTCTTGGTCATAGAAGTTGTAGCCACATAAAAAACCTCAGAAACGATATTTTGCTCCAAGTATGATGTAATGAAGCCATCATTTCACTAGATTTTTTTTTTCTCTTTTTAATTTTTTTTCAACAGCAACATAGGTAGATGAGCATTCCTCACAGGACTATGAAAAAACTTAATTCCCTAAATACTTAGCAAAGTCTCCCATGAAATTTCAGCCAGGGTATTAGTCATCAGAGCCCATTGTCCATTTTCCAGGAAGACTCTGATTGAGATAGATTTATGACCAGGTCCTGCTAATGCAACAGTAAGAACTGAATATTAATGATTGCCAGTCAGTTTGAATTAACCTTTCTTGGAGGAACTTGAGCCAGTTAGGATCTCAATTTATAATTTGATTTAATGGCAGTGGGTTTGGCTTTAAAATCGTCTATTATGCCAGCACTTGGATATTGCAGGAAAGGAACTCTAAAAAAATTGATTTGATCAAAATAATATTAGAACATTAAGAAACAATATGTAAGAAACTGACACCACAGATATAAGGAAGAATTTAAAGATATTTGAGCTGCCCCAGGGTGTTCCTTGTCTCCCACATTTGTTCCAGAGGAATGCTTGTCTCTCATGCGTTCTGCTGGCTCTATGTGAACAGCTAAAGACTCCTAGGTGAAATCAAGTGGATCAAGCCTTGTTTATTTACTAGTTCTGTGGGCAAACACAGTAACATTTACTCCCTCATGAAATAAATTGGACAGCAGGACTAAATTGAAGAAGAGGTATTATCCTGTGGTTTCTACAAGCAACTCATCGTTGTGTCTCTGCTTTTCCTTTTTTGTTGTGTCTCAACCACAGACCTGTAGCACTCTGTGTCTCATCAGGAGCCTGAAACAAAACAAACACAGAACCTGTGAAATGTTCTGTTGAAATGGAACATTCAAATGGATGTTAATCATGAACTATTTAAGGTAATGACAGCAGGTTAGCAATTTTTCAGTATATAAACCTGCCAAAGCCACATTGTTCCTTCTCCATGCCTACTTAGGAGGACACAAACCCTTCCCATCCCTCACTTTCACAGCCTCACAACCTCCAGCAGAAAATTCATCTGACCTTGAGCCAACTCCACAAAGTTTCTCAGTGTGCCATGATGACAGCACACCCATCTCAGCTCATTCCGGTGCCCAGATCAAATGCAGAGAGTGGCTGAAGAAGGAGTAGGTCTTTGTCTAATGCACAAGTCCAGTTGATAAATTTTTTCTGTTTCAACCTCTTGGTCTCCTTTTTTCAGTCCTAATGACAGCAGCAGGACTGTTATAAAAAGGGGACCTCTAATTTCTTCACTGTCTACTCTGCTGCTTTGCTGAAGGCCAGCTTTGGGAGAACACTGTTAGGCCTTTTTTGTGAGTGAAGCATTTCAGGGTATCAGTCTGTCCTCAAAGGAGAACTGATCTGACCCTATGCACACACATTCCAAGTGCCTCAATCTATGTGAAATTCCATGTACAACATGGAACTCTCTTTGCCTTTAGTCAACATCTGCCTGACATATTAGTTGGCACGGTTTGTGAAGGTGAAGGAATGTCTCTAATCACAGTGGTAGCTGCTATAGACCAGTTTCAATGGGAAAGAGGCTCAAAAAACACACTTCAGTATCACAAAAGAAGTGATCCAATTTGGCATACCATCTGCTAAGTGCCTTGTTACCAAATATCAGCTGGGGAAAAACTTGCTATGGGTTTATGTATAAATAGAAGATGTCAGTTTGGAAGCTTGTCAAACCAGCAGTTTTCAGGAAACTATTTGTAGAAGAAAGATGTCAGCTTCCAATTTTATTTTTGTTCTCTTGAAGATGTATCTTCGAATTGACATGATTTTTTATTCTTTGCAATTAAAGAGCAATCAGATTCCTTTTATGATAGTGTGTTTTTTCCTCCTTAGTAGAAGTTTTGTAGTAATTGACCTATTTTCCATATAATTTTCACAGCTGAAGAGAGATAACCCTATATAAAATAGTTTTGAATTGACTTATTTCCATATTCTTTACACAGATGAGCAGAGACAGTCCTATATAAAATTAAACCCTACTATTAGTATTCTTCATCTTTCTAGTGTTCATTTACTCATATAAATCCCACTGGCAATAAGGCAATTACACCACAGATGGTAGAGTTCAAACAAATTAGATTCTACTCTCTCCTCACAAATAGCTTCACTGCACAAACTTCTCCAAAGCACGTATGTGCCGAGCCCTCATCTTACCACTCAGTTGCTTGCATAACATCACCAAAATTCTCTCTTTTATCTGCATTTCCTCTTATCATCTGTGCCTCTTCCCTGGCTCCTTCACTTGCTTTAGCTGGCCCCTCACAGCCAAATACCCTTCGCTTGTTGCTGCCCTCAAAATGCAAGGGAAAGACAAACATCAGGTGTTCAGTTACTCCCAGAGCGCTTTTCCCATATTTTGCATCTCTTCTTTCCAATCCCTCTTTCACTCTCTCATCTCCCAACATGTGCATATGCATGTGCCTTCCATACCCTCCATCCCTCAGAACAGAGACCGTGTTTCCTTGCATGTCCATAGAATGGCTTTTTACAAGGAGACTTCAACTCTGGTTGCATCAGGGGTTCTACCGTGCTGGACAGAAAATAATTAATATTTTCATTAACAGAGCAAACCCCTTTCCCTGCAGGTTTTTCATAGATAGATGGATTCATTCTTATTTCAGCAATCAGACCAGCTTGTAAATAAGAGGAGTCTTGCCTTGCCATGAAGGACAGTTGAGGCAACCTCTCTAAATACAGAACAGACACTGATAAAGCTTGAGGAGCTGGATAGCTACCACCATCAAATCAAATCAAATCAAATTCCAGAGCAGTGCAAAGACAGAAAGGTCCCAACATGATGTTCCTCTGGTGGAATTACCTCGGAACACTCTGACGCAGCAAGAGGAACAGAATCGCTCTCGCTGATTCTCCCCGTCTCTGCGTTGGGTAACCTCAAGCTCTGGATCACTTCCATCCAATTTCAGCCACAGCAGATGCCTAGTCCTCTGTGGGACAGGACTGGTCCAAGGTGAATGTGCCTTTGGACAGTCTGCCTGTAGTGTTTGTGATTTAAATTCATAGGACATGTACCCTCAGAGTAAAAGGGGCACCTCTAGCTATATTTATGAGGCTCAAAGGAAGACAGAATGACACCAGACCTGTGTATTTCAGCTGAATCAGAAAAGAGGTGGACAGAGGACAGAAAAACTATTCAAGAGATCCAACTTCAGCTCAGGCATCACAACGAAATTCTGAAACCAATATTTGATTGTGATCTTAATCAAATCTTAAAGATTCAGCATATTCTATGAATAATTTTAAACTTAATGATCATAGGAAATCTTCCCTGCAAACACCAGGTTTTACATTTAAGGACAACATCAAATATTTATCACATTAAGACCTAAGAGAATTTTTAATTGACTACACTTTACAAACTGCTTTCTACTTTCCAGGTGATTGGATTGGTGCTTCCTGCATTTTGTGAGTGAAAATTTCCTTCATTATTTTAAATTTGCATTTAATTCTTTACTTTTTAGAAGGAGTTTCTTTTACTGACAGAAACAGCTTTCAGAGCCCACTTCCAGAAACTTCTTGCTACTAAAGTTATTGTAATCATAAACAATACAATCAGCCTTTCTTCATTTACACAGAAATCCTGGCATGGAAACCCAGCGAAGTAAATATCTGCCTCCAAGGTTTGGATAGGGAAACTAAACTCTGCTCACAGCCTGACTGAGAGTTTATCAACTTAAAGAAGTTGTAGTATCTGCTGTCCTCCATCTGGAAGGTATTTGCAGTGCTCTGTAAGATGTATACAACCAGATACGGAGGCAATCCTGAAAGACTCAAGGGGACAAAAAAATGAAGGATTTGGGATGCTAACATGCTCAAATAGTGAACATGGAAAAGAACTAATAAAACTTGCCTGCTTTGGGAGTTGAGGAACTTTATTAAGGTAAAGTTTTACTGGAAAAAAAATAAGTTGTGAAGGAGGTGGAAATAAGTAAAAAATGAAAACAGGTTGAAGCAAAAAAAAAAAGGAAATGGATAGTTTATTCACAAATGCAAAATTCAAAATGAAATTACTAAATAGACCATCAGCCAGATTTCTGCTGTGTCTTGGGCATATCTTTGCTGCTGTTTTTGTCTTGTGTGAAGTGAATGTCACTCCTTGTCTCTTTAGTTGATTTTTTCTTTTTTTATTTTTTTTTAAATTCACTTATTTACTGGTTANTTTCTGTGAAATGCTGGATCATGTGTTTCAAAGTGAGAAGGGCAACTAGGAATGACAATATCAGAGCAGGAAGGGTTGATGGTTGGCTGACCATTGCTTGGACCACACAGGGAGGCAGCAGCCAGTTAAAGGAAAAGAATTTAAACAGCCAGACCCCATTCAGAAGTGATGGAACAAAAGCATCAAAGGCTGCTCAGGAAATATTTCAACAGTATCCTTTCCAGTGCCAGGATTCTGCATCTGAGCAGGAGCATCACATTTGAAAGAAGCTGATGCAAATTCATTTCTCCTCATGTTGCAGTAGTCCTGAGGCATGAAAAATCACCGTTGCACAAGGACAAAAACCAGCAGGAAACCAGTGACATGACCAAGAGCCTTCCTCAAATCATATGACCAGAAAATAAGAAATAATGTTACCAGCTGGAATATATATGTTTAGGAAGAAAATTAGTGTGAAAATCAGGAAAAGAACAATGCAAAAATGTGCCAAAATGGCCAAAAAGGATTGATACCACAATTCTGAAAAGCACCTTTGGCCATCACTGATTTTAGAGCATAATAAAAGAAACTGTTGGATTTATTACTGCAAGTGAGTTAGATGGAAA
>VXBB01016107.1:1498-34029 GCA_013399915.1 Illadopsis cleaveri | reverse complement strand
TAACAAAACAAAAAAACTTGCACCTGAGGAAAAAAAAAAAAAAAAAAAAGACAAGAAAAAAAGTTGTCTCAGAGCACTGTGCAGAGCTGCTGTCTATTTTCAATATACCTGCTACTAGCACAGTCCAGAACGATGGAGAAACTAAAACATTTTGATTTTCAGAAACTGAGCAGGGATAACCCAAATAACAAAACCTCTTTTTATAACCCCCAATAAATTAATGGAAAACATGACTGAGCATTCATTTATCTAAGAGAGAAGTAAGGAACAGGGATATAAATAAGTACTACCTCTCAACAGTGTCTCTTGAAAAATAAGTCACGCCACATAATCCTGATTGCATCCTCCAGGACACTACAAATTCAGCTGATAAAGGAGACAGTAGAGATATAATGTGCTTAGGTTTCTACAATACGTTTGAGCACAGAACAATCTGATGAAAATATTAGAACATTACATTAATAATAAATTCCAGTTTAAACAGATTAGACAACAATCCAATCTCAAAAAGTAGCCGCTAATGTAAAATCTTTAAATCGAGAGATTAGCTGACTTTTTTTATGAGATTGGGATGACACATTTATTGAGACAGTAAAAATATCTACTAGTAAATTCAATAAGAATAGGCAAATTTGTAAATCTCCATTGCAGAACAGGCGAAACCAGGGATCTTGATTACTATCTTTTTTTAGCATTTTTTTAACTGTCACAATGCATCTGCACAAGCAAGGGCTGCAATGCAGTGTACAGACCAGGGCCTGTGGAGCCACAAAAGCATTTAAGAGTTCTGGATGGATATCCACGGAGCAAAAAAGGAAAGCTGGGAAGAAAAAGTTAATTGTTCATTTGTCATTGGCAAAAGTGAGAATGGTACTGTACAGTTTTGATTTTCACATTTTATACAATACGTTGAAATGCAGATGAACACATTGATGGGAATTCATGTACTGTGGATACATGCTTCCAGAAAATGTGAGAAAGCTGTCTCATACAATACCAGATGAAAAGCAGGAAGGAAAACAGATGTGAATATTCAGTAATGAGTATTTAGCCATGGATTGCACTCTTAGCTGATGGTGGAATCCCAGACTCTGTCTCTTACATGAAGAAGAGATACCTCCCTTCAAGGTTCTGTGCAGCAAAAAGTAAAATTAAACTAATATTTGAAGCTCAACACAGTCAGAACAGTAGAAATTAATGGCCCACTAGAGACATTGAACCAGGTAAAGATCTTGTTACATGGATGTCATGGATAGTTTGCTAATCATTATGCTGGCAGATTTTAAAAAGATGCATCTTTATCAGGGCAGTCCTGAACAGAAATACAAGCTGGGTGGAAATGGATTGAAAGCAGCCCTGGGGAGAAGGACTTTGGGGTGTTGGCTGATGAGAAGTTCAGCATGACCCATCAATGTGCCCTTGCTGGAGCCCCTCTCCCGTGGAGACAGGCTGAGAGAGTTGAGGTTGTCCAGCCTTGAAGGTTGGAACCTTTAAGCCCCTTCCAGTACCTAAAGGGGCTACAGGAGAGCTGATGGGACTTTTGACAAGGGCATGGAGGAACAGGAAAAGGGGGAATGGCTTTAAAGTGAAAGAGAACCTGNGGGCAGTCCTGAACAGAAATACAAGCTGGGTGGAAATGGATTGAAAGCAGCCCTGGGGAGAAGGACTTTGGGGTGTTGGCTGATGAGAAGTTCAGCATGACCCATCAATGTGCCCTTGCTGGAGCCCCTCTCCCGTGGAGACAGGCTGAGAGAGTTGAGGTTGTTCAGCCTTGAAGGTTGGAACCTTTAAGCCCCTTCCATTACCTAAAGGGGCTANCAGCCTTGAAGGTTGGAACCTTTAAGCCCCTTCCAGTACCTAAAGGGGCTACAGGAGAGCTGATGGGACTTTTGACAAGGGCATGGAGGAACAGGAAAAGGGGGAATGGCTTTAAAGTGAAAGAGAACCTGTTGAAATAGATATTAGGAAGAAATTCTTTACTGTGACGGTGGTAAGGGACTGTCACTGGTTGCCCAGAGAAGCTGTGGATGTCCTGGAAGTGTTCAAGGCCAGTCTGGATGGGGTCCTAAGCAACATGATTTCAGCAAAGAGGTTGGAATTAGATGATCTGTAAGGTCCCTTCCAACCCAAGCTCTTATATTATTCTGTGGTCTTAAAAATGATATATGTAGACTGAAAGGAGCAGAAGAAATCTTGCCTTCATCTATNGGAAGAAATTCTTTACTGTGACGGTGGTAAGGGACTGTCACTGGTTGCCCAGAGAAGTTGTGGATGTCCTGGAAGTGTTCAAGGCCAGGCTGGATGGGGTTCTAAGCAACATGATTTCAGCAAAGGGGTTGGAATTAGATGATCTGTAAGGTCCCTTCCAACCCAAGCTCTTATATTATTCTGTAGTCTTAAAAATGATATATATAGACTGAAAGGAGCAGAAGAAATCTTGCCTTCATCTATTTATATTCTGAACTGGCTAGAACAGAGCCAGTAATGCTCTGCAAGCTGAAAAACTTCATATTTCCCCAGCATTATACCTTGGCTGTGTCTCACAACTTCATACTTCCAGCAATAAAGGACAGCAAAAATGTGACTGAAGCAAATGTTGCTGAAGAGAGAGTGGAGGTTTTTTCCTACACTCATTATAGCTGTGTTTTGGCACCAAGGAGGAAAGCTAAAAAGCTGTTGGTGCCCTCTTATCTTAACATTTCCATCCCAGCCGTAGGCAGCCTGCAATGAAATCACATTTTCTAGTGTGCCATAATGTTACAGCAAATGCTGCCGTTCAGTTGGGAATTCCACTGCCCTCCAACCAACAGTCAGGAAATTCCCTATAGGATAATTGACAGTCTACTGTGAATTACACAGCTATAAATAGCACACCATGGGTGCCTGGTGAAAGGATGATAAAACACAAGTGCAAGTTCAGTATTTATGAAGTCATTTGCACCACAGAGAAGTATTTATCGCTGTACTTGCAGTTTTTATATTTTTCCTTCCCCAGTACATATAGAACAGGGAACAGTCAGTTATAAAGAACTGTGAAATATGATCTTTAAGAAGTTCGCTCTCTCTTTCATTTCTGTATTCTTTCTGTTCCTGCTCATTTGCTAAAGCTCCTGCAGCACCATTCATATCTGAACAATTTTATCCTATCTTCCTCCAAATTGCTTTCCCATCAATAAACCTCCCCCATTTTTTGGATTATCACAAAAGACAGAGGGGGAAGGGTGTGCCTCACTCGCTTGTGGCTTCTGCTTTCAGGAGCACAGAGACACAGAACTCAAAATTCCCCTTTAGTGAAGAAATGAATCCTTCATTTTCTATTCTCAACATTGAAGAGGTAGCTTGAAGGATCATATGGTTGATTATAGAAGAAGTGCCTCCCCCTGAATGATACAGAAAATATTGGTAGGAATTTAAATATTAAATGCAACCTTCAGGAAGGTTAAAGACAAACACCAGCAGACATGGCTGTTATTTCTGCACGGACAGTGTGCCCTTATCTACATATACAGTGCTTCAGCAGTGTATGAAACATAGATCATGACTCATGAAAATGAGCATTAACCCAAATACATCAGTGGTTTTGTATTCCCATATACTCAGCAGAAGCACACAGTGGTAGTGGAAAGAATCTGAAAAGGTGCACGATTGAAACATCCCTCAAAAATAAGAGTTTCTATCCTTGCTACATTAAAGTTGATCAAATAATTGCCTGGGAGTTCTGGTCATAGAAGTTTTTGAATCCATCAATAAATGATTACCATTAAAAACCACTCATCTTTTTACTGAAAACAGAAGCAGAAATGTAAATCATTAACAATGATTCTTAAACCAACGCCATTTCCCCCCCTCTGACACAACAGCTCTCAAGCTGCTCTTTGGGGAGGAATAAGGAAAAAGTTAGCTAAGACAGACTGGGGCCTTCATGTTTACTCAAGGTCAGTCATCCTGCTTTTGTGAAAGTATGATCTGACACAGTCACAGAGAATAAAAAAAGACGTAAAAAGAGAATATTTTGTTTCCATCCTACTCCACTGCAGAGGAGAACAACCACACCACATCATCTCCAGTGCCATAAATACAACCTCACATTTTAATGGTTATTTCAGCTCAGCATTGGCCATGAGGTTATGTCTGATTATCTCTGAGAAGAATCAAATCTGTACCTGATTGGGTATGTCACTGCACATTGCTTGCTTTTGGGACGTGGTTTCCTCCAAAACTCAGTCAGTAACTGCATGAAAAAGAAAATAATAAATAAAGGGAAGAGAGAAAAGTCAAATAAGAGCTAACAGGAAAAAAGAAAGAACACAAGTTTCACATTGCAAGCAAGGACTGTGATCTCTCTCAGGCTTGGGAGATGTGATAGAAAGCAGATCATTCTTCCTCATCCTGTCCAGTGGGAATGTCTCCCAGAACAACACAAGCCTCAGGGTACCACAGACCATCCTGGTATCTCAGGAAGTAAAGGGCCTTTCCATTTCTGTTTCATTCACCTGATCTCAATGTCACATTAAGTCCTCTAGGGAAAAAAAAAAAAAAAAAAAAAGATATATTCTCATGTTTTTCCTTGCTTGTTTCAGTTGATCAGCTTTTGTTCATTCACTTCAGATCACAGTCACAAGGCATGATATCCCAGCATTGCTCCCAGGTGGTATCAGCAGACATTTCTGCTGAGGTGCATTAATGTGTCCCGATGCCTATGGCTAAACAATGGCAAACCTGCCTGCTTAGGATTGCCTTTAATGAGCAGAAGAATAAATTACTGAGACTCAGCTGATGTAAGGGGATTTATTAAACTAATCTGACTCAACTGTTTATCTGAGTCATTCAGATAAATCTTCTAATTCATAATTTGTAAGAAGTGAAAGTTGCAATTTACCTCTTCTCCACTTATTGCTTTATCTTATCCATTTAATTGGAGGTTGATTTCATGTCAGAGCAAAGACATTTTCATCCTCTGTGCTTATACAGAATCTTTCACCAATGCATTTCTGATCTCATTCACAGATTTAATTAGCTCAGTGTCTACTTATCCAGACACTTCTATGGTCTTTGTTACTCTAAAAAGTGTGAGCATGCAAAAGGAATGAAAAAAAGAAAGATTCAGCTTACTCAGACTGTATGAATGAAATCTGTGATACGAAATTATAAAGTGATTCACATTTTCATTATTATCAGTCATAACCAGTTGGATTTCCTGACAGAAACTCATCAGTTTGCAGAGTATTTTCAATGTTCATTCTGAACACTCACTCCAAGCAGTCTGGCCCAGAGAAAAGATTTCCATCGCTGTATCAGTCAAATACTATCTCTGTTCCTTCAACTCTTTCTCAAAATTTTAGCCCTGCTCTTTAGGGTTTTTCTTCCTCTTTAGTGAACTGAACATCATGGACTTTAATTTAGGCTAAGGTTCCAGAGAGGAAAACAGTCCTTGCTCTTTAACTTCCTCACATCCTTGCACGTATATTTAAGGATGTGATTAAACCAAGTTCTCCCTTCCTGACCTGGTCCTCTACAAGGCTCTTAGTTTTTCATTAATAACAAAAAACTGCAGTTAGTAAGAGCTGATTTTGAATGAAGGAATCTCACACAAATGAAGAATCTTTTACTTGCAGCCAGACAGGTTTTTCTATACATTAAAAAACAGTAAAACCCAGACATAATACTACAGACATGCAAAGGAGAAAGAGAGAGAGATATGAATAAAACAGAATTTAAAGGAAGTCACACCACATGCAAATAACCAAATCTGTAAGTGATGCTCTGAAGAGAGAGAACCTCTCTAAAACAGTTTCAAAAGAAGAAAGGAGGCCAAGCTTCGACTATTTTTACATAGTGTCAATTTACAGCTCATCATCAGGACAGTGCAAGGGAGGATTATGCAACTCCTTCAGGATGGTTATCCTGTGAGGAATGTAATTAGAAGGACTCTGCTCTCAAACATGTCAGTCTTGAGAGGTTTTCTCAAACGGAGATAGCTGCTACCCATCCTAAAGGTGGGTCAGGGGCATGGAAAGGGAAAAGCAATCAGAGAAAAGGCATCCCTCCCTCACAATAGGGCCCAAGAAGGGGCAAAACCCTACAGTGGAGAGTGGTCGTGTCATCACTGGTGACAGCAGTGGGATCAAAAGAGCAGGAACTCATATTTACAGCTGGAAAAAGACCAATGTGAGGGGAGCAGTGTTTCCCCTTAAAGAGGGAAGGTTTTGTGCATCGTAGAGCTGCATATCCTATAGCTGTGGATTGTGAAACAAAGCCAAGGCTGTGTTTGCTTTCACACAGTAATTGTTTCAGTAGCAGTGTTCTCTGACTAGTTATGCAGCACATAACTACACTGAAAACAGATGGCAGGCTGGGCTTGTAGGACCAGAAGCAAAAATGAATTTGTGTGCACAAGCTTCCTGCAGCATTCAGGTACCAGAGCACCTGGCAAAGTGCTCAAGTTGTTCTTCTCAAAAGACTCCAAGGGCTAATGCCAGAGTGGGTGAAGATCCTGTGGTGCATCTATCTTCCCAAATGCTACACTGAGATCAGAAGGCACCCGGCTCAGCTGCAGGTGTGTGAGAATTCATTTAATTTTTCAGCCACTGAATATAAAACAATTTCTTTTAAAAAAATTGTTTCCTCACTCCTATTATTCAAATGTGGGTAAATTTTCAAGCTGAAAAGCTTAAGGCCATTATTGTGTTTTGTGGGCCATTGCTTTTGATCAGCAAAATAAAAGATGTAACCTAATTGAGCCATTTACTCCTGTAAAGAGACCACAGCATGGGAACAATAGCTGCCCCTATTCGTTCATGAAGGTGTGCAGTATATGGACTTAATGAGCACTAACAGCAGCTCTGTCTCCACAATAGATGGTCCTGTTACTGATCCATAAACCATGCAGGATTCCAGCAACATGCTCCAGCAAGAGAACTCTATGAGCCCATCCTATTTTAATGGATTGATAATAAAAGTCATTCTCCTTGGAAGAGAGAGATCAGAAGGCATCTGATCATCTGTGCACAGATTTGCATATGCTGCTGTAATGATAATTTCTCAGCTGTTCTTTGAGGGTGAGGCAGCTCCTCAAAGAATGAGAACAGAAATATGGGCAGTGTCACTGCACCGTGTTGTTTTTCTCAGAGAAGAGACTCCAGGACTTGTTTTCATCAGTGAAACCAAGCAGGCTGACCAGTCTCCTTTCCTCTTCACTACCCAGTGTGCATAAACAAAATCCCTCATCTCATACACTCTGTGTGTGGCTACTCAAGTAATTCAGAGACAGATGCTACAGGGAAAGCAGACAGCACCATCAGGTTTCCTTCTAGGAGTATCCCACCTTCTCTGCACTGGGAAAGCGTGAGCTGTACAGAAAAAACAGAGTTATGGGCTAATGCATATTTTCCCACCTAAGTACCAGCCCAGACACCAAAATTAATCACCAAGGCTCTTATTTATATCCACCTGACCCTGGCTAGGTCCATCTTCACACCACCTGGAACTGAAAAACCTATCAGTTATCAGTTCATTGGGGTGTTAGGATGCTGTACTTCAAGACACTAGTCCCTTTCTGACTCTGCTGTCAGTGGGCAGAAGAAATCACAAGTCTACTACTGACAACTGCTACCAACCGGTTCAGTGTGTCCCAAACAGCAGCATCACAAACAAAACCTTTACCACACAGTGGTCCCAGACCAAAGATAACACCCAAAACTTCCTGGGGGTCTGCAAGGCTCTGAAGTTGGTAAATTCCAGGGGGTTTTGCACAGCTGAGAAATAATCAGCTATTTTTAAAACAGAACAGGGAAGGCCCTGAGGAATTTGCTAGCTTAAAATAGGAAAGAAACACCCACACCCACGGCCTGTTTTAGATCCATGCACTAATGAAGATGCTGAAACACAGAGTCCCCCTCAGAATTTAATTTTAGTGTCTTAGCTACTGTCTTATCTCAAAAAAAAAGACTCTAAGAACAGAAAATCAAACACCACCCACTCCCTTTACTACATCTGTGTCAGAACTCCCACTAATCTCCCTTCCCCTTGGCTCCAAGCTTCTCTATTTCCTGATTAGTGGGGAAGGATTTTCCCATTAACACCTGCATGTTACATCCTAAAGATGTGGAAAGTCTTGAAACACAGGGCAGCACAAAGCCTTAAGTTAGATATGAGACCTAAACTGAACACCTTCAGCTCATTTCTGTGTGGGGACAGGATGTGACACCTGGTTCTCCTCTTTGATTCAAGTGGTGTGCATAGAGATTTGCATTGTTTTTTCAACTATTCCTCCTAAATATGTATTGGATTCCTGGAGGGAACTAAGGGAGGGATGAAGGAAGGATTTGCAAGGTTCCAAAAGATCTTTACCCATTTGATGCAGGTGCCTGGGTCTGACAGCACTGATGAGTAGAAGGTCTGGGTTGTTCCTTGCTCCTCTGGATGCATATGACATCATAAATGCCTGACTGCATCTTAGATGCCATGGGAGGTCACCTAAAAAACCTCATCTACACCTGCCTCAAGATGGTTTCTCCCAAAAAAAACCATAACACAGCACACACAAGAAACAATTTGATGGAGGATGCCTGATGGAACAAACCTCATGAGGCAGATGCTGGTCCCCGTGAGCTGGTGGAAATCACTCAGACATGGGCAGTGCTGAGGGTTGGACGAGGATTGAACAGCTGCTCTGGAGGAGCTTTAGGACTGAAACAAAATGTGTTCCACTGCAATCTAACCCTCTCTACCTGTGTTCATCCAAGGAGTAACTGAGTCTTTCCCTGCTGCTCAGCTGAAGGGGATTCTGTGGTAATGCATCCCACACCCCTACCAGCTGCTTCCAAATAGGGAGTTTCAGTTTACCTTTAGACATTTTAGGAAGTTTAACTGGAAAGTCCTGTGATTTTCTCATTGTAATTGGCTTAGAGCCAGCACAGAAGTGTGGATTGGGCTCCAAGAATGTAGCTCAAAGCCTGTTCTTCATCTCATTGAGCCAAGAGGCAAAAAGCCCACCTACACTGTTAAGTACTAAAGAAAAAGAATAAAGAAACTCCACACTTTTTGAGGTGTTGTAGCAAGTAGGAGACTTGTCTCTATACTGTGCTTGGCTTTGCCTTTGCCTTTGTTTTTGTATTATTTTCTTTCCTTATTAAAACCTTTCTGATTTTTCAAGACATTCTCGATCATGCCGTCTCACTAATTGATTTTTGCCATCTCTCTGCTAGGCTGGACCCTCAGAGGTATGGGTAAAACCCATAGGATTCCCTCTGCCTCTTCACAGAGAAAGGTTTGAGGGTAACACCTGGCTGAGCCCTCTCAAGTGGATTCTTTCAGAGTTTGTGGTGTGTGCTGGGGAAAGGAGAAGGAGAAAGACAAAATAAACCTACCTATGCATGGATGTATAGGAAGATGAATATGTAAGATACACATCCATTATGTATTACAAATTTCAGAAGTATTCTGGGCGTCTTTCCTCCTAGCATGAAAAAATTATTTATATTAATAATGAAATAGTGTGTACCTTAGCCATACTCTCCCATAAACACATTTACGTGGCTGCAGCTTGAAATTTTAAATATTTAAGTGAGAGACTTGGGACCTATTTTTTCAGATGAAACTAATTTTCTTAATTTTACCTCTATTTTGGCTGGGAAACTGTCAGTCTCTGGCTTTGCTTCTTGGAATACAACTTTCTCTTCATACCTGCAAAAATTAGACTCGATTAACACAAGCATAGCAACACTAGGCAAGACCAAACTGCCTTAGAACAATCCAGTGTTTCTCATAATGCTCATTAACAGATGCCTGGTGAACATGGGAAATAGAATAAGCATGTTAGTTAATTCTGCTACAAATTCTGATTAATTTAGGGAATTTCTGAGGTCATAAGAACACTCCTGTTATCACATTTAATAGTTTTTAGTGGCCCTTGCTCCTTGCTAGATTCTTCTCCTCACCCAATCTTTTTTAACCCATGTGAGGCCATTCTCTGGCATCCCAATTACTCTCCAACAGTAAGGCCCATGGTTTTATTAGGCATTAGGTGCAAAAGCACTGTTACTTTATTAGGTTTTCCTTTACTGTTCTGAAATAAAAATAATTTGGTTTTTCTTTTTCAATTCAACTTTTTTGCAGAACTCATTATTTCAGATTCCTCCATCATATTTTCCTTTCAGCCATTTCTTCTTCATGCATTTTCACTCTTTTTCATTCTCCTTGCATAACTTTTTGTTTGTTTGTTTGTTTCTAGGCCTCTTCATGCCCCATCTTTCTACTATTTCCAGGTTTAAACAGCTCCTTTTCAGGATGGGCTCATTGGTATTCTGGATGTGGGCAAGGCATAGATTTATACAGTGCCATAATGATCTGTTCTGATTCTTTCTTCATTACTTTTCTAATGCATCCTAACATTTTATTTGCTTTTTTGACTGCTGCCAAGAATTAGGATGAAGTTTCCAGAGGACTGTAAATATCCAACTGCAAAGTTGTGGCAAACTATTTTTGCACGTAGTGTCCCTGATCTAGTTTTGTTGAATTTTAGCTCAGCTGATATTAGTAGGACAATTTCAGAGACATACTGGCAGGCCTCTGAAGAAATGCTACAAATGCTCTTGGGATGAAGAGTGTCATGTGAATGTGCTGCATTTAAACTAGGTGAAGGCAATTTAAAGAAACAAAATTTTGCTCTGACTTTGGAAGCTGGTCCTGAGAACACCCACGTATGCAAGAAGACAGTTCTTGTTACTGCAGACTCCAATCTTTCCTTGCCCAAACATCTCACCTAAGAATGAAGGAATTTTACTACAAAAGTGAGAAGAGATGAAAAGGGATCCATGCCTGCCATGCTAAGCACAGATGAAAAGAAAGTCCTTACTGCAAGGAACTTCTGATCTGAGTAATACAGAAAGAAAGAGAAAGATGAAAACAGGAACAAGGGCAACACAAACAAATCAATGCCACAATGTGTGCAGTTCTGGGCACCACAATGCAAAAAAGATGTTAAGCTATTAGAGAGCCCCCAAAGGAGGGCAATGAAGATGGTGAAGGACCTTGAGGGGAAGCTGTGTGAGGAGCAGCTGAGGTCACTTGGTCTGTTCAGCCTTGAGAAGAGGAGGCTGAGGGGAGACCTCACTGCAGTTACAGTGTCCTGGGGAGGAGAAGCAGAGGGGCAGACACAGATGAATTCTTTGTGGTGACCAGAGATAAGACTCAAAAGAATGGTCCAATGTTGTGTCAGGGGAGGTTTAGGTTGGCTGTTAGGAAAAGGTTCTGTCCCCAGAAGGTGGCTGGGCACTGAACAGGCTCCCCAGGGCAGTGGTCACAGCACCAGCCTGACAGATTCAAGAAGAGTTTGGACATTGCTCTGGGGCACGGGGTGAGACTCTTGGGGATGGCCCTGTGCAGGGCCAGGAGCTGGACTCAATGATCCTTGTGGGACCCTTCCAACTCAGCATATTCTGTGATTCTGTGTTCTGTCAGGAGATGTGGCTGCAGTTCTGCAAGGAGAACAAAACCTGAGCAGAAAGATGACAGTGGAGAGAAGATGGAATACAGAAATACAAAGAAACTCTGAGAGACTGGAGTCAGTCAAGATAGAGTGACATGAAAGCCAATGTGAGAAAGGGTTCTGGATTTCACCGCTGCAGGGGAAAAGAGTGCTTGGGACCTATGAACAGGACATCACACTAGTCTGCACTGCCACGGAGCCAAGAAAGGGTTGCAGTAGTCATTAACCCTTAAAGCAGTGGAACAACTGAAGCATAGAGGGACAAGGAATGTGTGTACCAAGGCTGTGCTTAACCTCAAAAGGTTTTTGAGGTTAAAGTGACATCTCATCTGATACCACAGCCTTGATAAACAGAGACAAGAAGCTGCAGTGCTGGAGGGATTTATTGTTATTGCCCTTTGTTTCCTCATCTCTGGCAGAGATGCAAAGCGTGTTCACTATTCCTGATCCTGCCTTCCTAGAGAGTGGGAGGAAAAGGATTGCTCTGCAGCACTGAGCAACAACAGTTGTCCCTGCAGCAGGAGGAAACCATGCTTCACACCTTCCCAGTAAATTTCAAATTTTCTTCTAGTCCAGTTCTGCCTATTTTTCCCCACAACAGGGTTAGATAAGGCTTTTAAAAGACAGCAGTTCATCAGAGGAGCAGATTTGGAGGATGGAAAGGTTTCCACACTCAGTTTTCTGAATGCCTTCATGTCACAGCGCTGCCTGGTGTAAATCCAGGAGCTCCAGGAAAAAACATTTTGTCCACTGGCAGCGCAGACTTCTTCAAGGTCTCAGAAGGAAGAGGGGCTGCTATTGCCCTGTGAGTAGCAGAGTGCTATTCTTCTCAGAGTGCTCTGGAACAGTTTTAGCAACTCATGAATAGTGAGAGAGTTTTTCAGAATTTGAACCCACTACATGTGGTACTACAGAAAAACAGCTCCCACCGCTTTCCAGCACCATCCAGCAGCTTCCTTGATTATCCATCAGATCAGTCATTTAGCAAATTTCATGTCATGCTGACCAGCTGCATCTGGCATCACAGCTCATTTGGTAAAAAAGAAACTGTGCTGTTGCAGCTCAGTCAAAGACAGAACATATGGCTCATCAAGCCAAGCAAACCAGACACGATCAACATGGTGCATTCTCCATCCTCATCATCACTGGAGCCTCTTCCTCTTGCTGCTACCTAAAACATCTGAAACACCCCTGTTATGTGGAAAGAGTGAATCAATGATTTACAAATCAGGAGTAACAGTTCAATTTGTTTTCATCTCCCTCTTTTCAGAAGCTTCCCCTTGTACATGATCCTGGAAAAGGAGTGAGTCAGTTTTAGCTTCACTCCCCCTGTTCTGTCCCCCATGATTAGGAACCAATACTTTGGCTGGTACTTATACACATAAATTGGTTTCTTGGTGAAGACAAGGAAGCACAGGCCCACCACAAAGTCACCTTGAATTCAGCTCACAACCTCTTTATTTCCTCTTCTGCCTTCATTAATTGACTTTTTAAATTCTTCTAAACCTAATCCCTTGTGAAAAGAGCTTTATCATTCTCTTCCTCACCCAAGACTCCACAGCCTACCCAACTTTGTTTGCATCTTTTGTCTATTTTACTATAGATAGTGTTAAAGGACAGGTGGAGAACATGTTGCAATGATCACACAAATTCACTGTGGCCTTTTTTTATTCCATTAGCAGAGAGTTTTTTGGGAACAATCTTGAGTTTTGCGAGCTATTAGTTATCATAAGACTTAGCTCTTCTCCAGACTTTTTCTCCAAAGATCTGAAATTGCTCTACAAATGTCAATTAATTAAGCAGCCTCTATGCAGAAAGTTTCATAATGTTCATTTTGAAATGAAAAGAGCTGCAGTAGAGCAGTGGAAGTGTGGTTGCTCATTACCAGCTAATGGAGAAATTAGAAATAGAACTTTGGACTCTCCCAAACCTTGTATGTTAAAATAGATTGCATCTATCTCCATTATTATTTAGAACAGGAATTTTTACTCCATATTTCTAAAATTATATCTCTTCTTCCTTCTTCAGTACAACAGAAACATCTTCCTTCTCCTCATAACAAACATCATGCAAGCGCAGTTCTCCCCACAAACAGAAGGAGCCTCTCTCATATCTAAAAGGAATCCATCTTTAGCCTTTCTCCTCTCCCTTTTCCAAGACCTTTCTGGTTACTGGACAAGCCGAAATCAGAACACTGCATTATTAAAAATCACAGCAAGGTAATCAGTGCATTAAAATCCTGAGTTTAGGAACGAATATTGCTTTCTGCCCATGGAGCACAGGTGGAACATGGAGCCTGCAGATACAGATTCTGTCACCACATTCAGACACCTAAAACCTTTTATGTGTTTGAAATCAAATTCCACAGGTAGCTGTGCTATGAATCTACCCTCTAAAGTGTATGTGAGAGGAAGCAAGAGATGTGAGGGAGAAGAGCAGAAACCCAGGCTGAGCTACACAGCCCACAGCACCTCGGGGTCCAGTCCCTTTCCTTCATTTCATGTGCTGCAGTGCAGTTTTCTGGGAAGTCACTATTGAAAAATACAGCTGTTCTAAATTTATGCCACTCACAGTCAGTTTTTTCCTCATCCCTAAAAGCACTGCCACAGAAAGGAGACCCCTGGGATTGAGGCTGATGGCAGAACACAGAACCTGTGCTCCAAACCATTGCCAAGGGGACAGGTTTTCCAGCAGGTTTCAGGTGCTTTTGTTTAAAGCAGTCTCCCTCTTCAGCTTCCAGGTAAGGACTGGTGTGCATCATATCCTGTGCCTTGCTGAGGGTGGCCCCTCATCAGTGACTGACTTTAAAAAAAATAAACACAAAGAAACAGAATTTCACTCCTGAGATCCATTAGCCCTTACCCTGCCACTTCATGCCTTTATAAAGTCTCTCTCCATCTGTCTTGTAGTCTCTCATCAGGCACTGGAAGGTGCTCTAAGGTCCCCCTGGAACAATCTCTTCTCCAGGCTGAACAATCCCAATTCTCTCAGCCTTTCCACCTAGGAAAGGTGCTCCATCATCCTTTTCTACATGCTGATACTGCACAGTGCTGCCTCCCAAGGCATTCATTTTACTCTATTAAATGTGGACACTTCCACCCACAGCAGTTACCCCAGGATTCCTTCATATTCTAATGAGAGGAATAAGCATATTTAGGAGGGAATTTATCTCATCAGCTTTTGCTGATGTCTAAAATAGCTCAAATGAAATGCAGACTAGAAGAACCCATCTTTCTCCATTGATTAAAGAGGAAGCCTGTGGGGTTAGATCAGATATAAATGTCAGCATTATAGGCAGCAAAATAGGTGAGATGAATCCCAAATTAACTTACCAGTTAGATATGATGGGAAAAGATAGAAGAAAAGAGAAAATGAGGACACTCGTGAAAAGATATACAGATAAACATTGCCTGACCAGAAGTAGACCTCAAATAAATCCCATTTCAGTTCACCTCCTTGGTTCTTTCTCTGCAACCTCAAATTAATTCTTGTACAGCATAAGAGTGCATTATAAAATTCAGCACATAATTTCGTATACAGAGATAAAATTTATATATACTTAATTTATGCTTTTAATTAAGCCTGGCTTTTGACCCAGTGAGTTTCTCTTCCTGGAGGTCAGCAAAACTGGTGTTTTGAAATCTGGTAATCAGGGAGGCACATAGGTAAATAAGCATATCTTGACTTTAGTTTGGTGAATAAGTGTTAATTTCACCTCTCAATTTTCACATCCTTCTTACCCCTGGGACCACTAATGTAATTTCTTCTTTCAAGAATTAATTCGAGAATTAAAATTTTACTAGCAACCTGTGTGATTGGTTGGATTAGCTGAGTAAGTGGGGCAGTCTGAGATGACACAGGATCTGCTGACTCACTCCCATCCAAGAATATGAAGAGTGATTGTGCCACTAAATTAATAATGACCTTGGCTTTTCCCCAGGTGATATTACCACTGAGGTCAGTGAATATTGATAGCCATTAGGATAGACTATTATATAATAATCTATATAGTATATATTAATAGTCTATATAATTATGTGTTAATAGAATGCCTTAGCATATTTAAAAATTACTCCATACAAATTTAGGTCAGGATTTTGCAAAGAGGTGCCAGGAATTTTGGCCAAAATACTGCCTTATGCAAGTGTGGTTGGCAGAATGGAACTAGAAAATCATTGTTTCCAAACCCACTTCAGGTGTATTTGTAAAACAAACAATGTTGGGGGTCGTCCTCTGGTCCTAACTGACATGTGCTGGTCTCATCCATACAGCTAAACTTTCTTAACATCCAAAACATCACCCAGATGGTCTTTCTGAAATGAGCCCAAGTCTCAGGAATTGCCTGGGAATTGCCTAAAATAATTGTGGTTTGTGCAGTGAGGACTCTGGCAGGGGCTGCCCCAATCACTTCATACCCCAGTTGTGCTGTGCAGACAGTGCTCTTCCCTTTGAGCACTGCTCAAAATACCACGACAGGCAAAATCCCCTTGTTTAACTATTATGCCTCTATACACTCTAATTAGATACTTAGATTGCTCTAATTAGGGTTTTCACCCCAGATCTTTTCCAAGAAGTGAGAAAAGGATGATAATCCCTCAGGTCACATACTGAATGTCACATCAGCCATGAGATAAAAGGGCTGCCTTGCACCTGTGGCTGGTGTGGGTTTTGGCCTGCTCAGTTATTGCAAACCTTTCTGCCAGTGGTGAAAGAGCACCTGGAGATTCTGCATCCAGAGAGGAAATACAGGCTCTCTGACTCATGAGGAAATAATTTGTAATGCTCTTTTTCCCCCCAAAGGATCAAATTGGTAATTTGGATTTGTGTTTATGTAGGGTTTTTAATCTATCTTGTATTTCAAGTAACTTTAATATTGCTTAGCATATGAAGATAGCAATTGATTCAGCTGTGAGACTCAAGTCCCAAAGAAGTTCACTGTTTTTTATATTTAAATCCATTTTTACATTTAAAATACATTTAAATTTTACATTTAAATATTTATTTATATAAAGTTTTTGTCCCTTGTTTGTACTTAATCATTTGATTTTACCTACTGAAGTAATTATCCCTTTGGATTTTCATTTTCCACTGTTTTTCCAAAGTGAATATTGGCATTACCTGTTGCAATAACTGCCCCTGCAGCTCCTTGTCACAGCTGACTGGGCACCTGTCAGGTCAGTCACAAATTCACAACATATTCTCCCCCCCCAGCTCTACTACATACATGTGCAAAGATGATTTTGCAGAGGGAATTCAAAATGAGACGCTATCTCACACTGCAGGATGACAGGTGAGCTTTCCAAGATGCTACAGTCCCAAAGGTGGTTTAATCATGACTTTGCTTTGTACCATGAAATACAATTATTTTGTAGCCAACCAATTTCAGAAAAGCTTAAGTTAGTCTGAAGCAGTGAGTGTGCTGGGCTTGCATCTGAGGCAGGAGGATTTTAAATGGATGTACCTGCAGCCACTACTACAGGTAGGTGATTTATGTGGAATGGCTTTTGCATTCCTCCTTTTGCAAATGCTGAATGCTCTGATTAGTTTTCAGCTGCTCCCAAAAAGGGCAAATCCCTTCCCTCTTGTCCTGCCCACCAGGAGCCAGGCTCAGTGAGGGGACCAGCAGAAAACTCCAGCTGGGCTCAACACTTGTGGTGTCCCCCTGTTGGAACCCTGGATGCCAAAAATATCAAGCTTTCTGCTTTGACAAGTGGTGACCCTCAGGAGGACACTGCCTTTGACTTGAGGCTGTGGGAATGGCTTCCAAAACTGAGTGACAGCATTCAGAGTGTGTGTGTGTGTAGTTGTACAGAAGTTTGTAATGTCACAGGGTGAGATATTTAACGTTAAGGGTTTTAGGATATAGAATAGTAATATATATATATGTAAGAGACAATGTGGAGGGATTTGGGCATTGCCTGGGTCCTTCTTCTTCACTTTCTGCTTCCTCTTTCTTCTCGGGTTTGGGTGATCTTTTCTAATTGGTTAGTGAAAACCGCATTGCCGACAATGAGTGATCCTTAAGTGGGTTATAAATAAAAATAACTTAGGTGTTGGGTTTTAATTGGTTTTGTTTATTTCTTAAAAGTCCTTGAAACAAAGTAGAAGCAGACATTTTCTTGTCTTGTTAGAGCTCACACTGTGTGAGACTGTACCTTAGATGAGGTATAATAAACAACCAAGTCCGAAGGAGATACCATTGTATCCAGTGTCTTCTGTCCAAACCTGGTAGCGCTAACGCCTCCACATCCCCCCACAAAGTTCTCTGAAGGGGATATCCACATCCACATTCTCTCAGGGCCCTGAGCCCCAGCACCCAAACCCCCAGAGAGGAGGAGATGCACTCAGGGCTCTGACATCAGACAAGTGCCAGCAGATGATGAAATAGGACAGGAGTAATGGGGTTTGGATGGGGAGAGGTGTGGAGAGTGCAAAGCTGCTTCCCCTGGTGCCCACCTCCCCTCATGACCCATCTCCTTTTAGGGGAGCACGACTGCATAGTTATTGAGTGAGCAGCTCATTGAAGGAGCAGGGGTGAGCAGGTCATTGCCATTAAACCACTTAATGAACAGGGTCTTTTTCTTCTCCATAAGTTATGCAGACTGATTTTCATATTTTGTTACTCAGTGAGTGCCTGTGACAACATTTCTCACCCCCAGGGAACACTTGAAAATTGGCTGATGCAGCTACTGTTTCAAACCTTCACTCTAAATAACATGCTCTTGGTTCCTTACCCCATCATAGAATAGCTTTGCTGCTCAGTGGAAGAATTCAAAATCCTCACAGGAATTTTTTAGGTGGCTGCACAAAGATTTCTGATAATGGTAGTCATGAAAGAGCAATTCTTTGAAGAATATGCTGCCATCCCTTTCACAAACGTGTTAGATTGGAAGGAACCTTACACAAAAGGTCTTTGCCAAATTCTGACATGGTCTGTGTGTTCCTTGCAATCACTTCTCCTTCCTGTAGTATTTGGAGTCCTTCACTTTTTGTACTAAAGGAGCAGAAGCTGCTGGGCTGTGAGGAAAACCCTGCAGAATTCTGTACATATCCATGCATTATCCAGTTTTTCTAGAAAATAACTTAAAGGAAATTAACTCCTTCTATGAAATGTGAATTGTTTCTCTGCGTCAAGAGTGTCAATGCCTGAAAAATTTGAGAAGAGATTTTAGTGCCAGGCAGAGTGCTAAGAAGAATTTAAACAGTATGAAGTAATGCACTTTTTTGGTGCTGTTTCTACATCTGTTGGTGTTCTTTTGCTCTTTGTGCTTGTTTTCTGTAGAATTTCCAAATCATGTTGCTGTTCTTGTATTTTTGTATCTATATAAATACACAAATCAGTATCTGTCAGACTCTCTGGAGCTAGTAATATAAACAAATTATAAACAAAGAACTTAATATCTCCATAACTAACACATTCCGCCTGACTTCTCTGATAGGGAGCAAAACAAAGCTGTGCCATACATTTTTAAAAAATATCTTTGGGATTTCTTATGTCCTAGGTCATGACAGTCCCTTTCAGAGGGATTGATCTGTACGTATCCACTTTGCTTCAAGGATGTCTTTAATTTCTTTCACTGTAAGACCCATAAAACTTCCCACATCCAGACACGCATATCTTTGTACACTTTATTTCTGTCTGCAGACCAATACTCTCATTTCTACCTTCCCCAAATGTCTGTGCCTTAACTATTTGCCATCTTCTTCTTCATCTTCAAGTCCTCTGGGTAAGAAAAGGGAGTTTCTGTGTGTTTTATTCCAGCATGTTATAACACAGCACAGTGAAAGGCACCAAATGGGATTCCTTTGTGATCAATGTGAAAAAATAGCCAGTGTTTGGCTGAATTCCATTTTCTACATCTGCAAAAGCAGATGGACTCAGGAGAATAACTAGAAGGTTCTCAGTATTGTTTTCTAGTTCTGCTCTACCAAGCACAGCTTGGTCCAGATTGATCTGAGAGATTTTATCTTGGGGCTTCTGGGTGAAATTGGTTCCTCTTTCCAGGGAGCTCATAACAGTCCTTTCTCTTTGCATCCTCAGCTTCAATCCGTCCCTGGGAGCAGTGATGAGCCTTCCCCTTCCTGAATTGCACAGGCGTCTGAATTACACAGACTCTTGAAATACCAAGGGTTTGCTTTCTTTTATCTCTTCTAGGACCCAGCCTTTCTATAGAGTAGAATCATTAGGACTGGAAAATACCTCTGTAATATCATTTCCAACCATTAACCCAGCACTGGCCAGGGCCAGCACTAAACCATGCCACATCTACACATCTTTTAAATCCCTCTAGGGATCTAAAATTCCCATCACTTCCCTGGGAAGACTGTTCCAATGTTTTGGTGAATATGTTTTTCCTGATACCAAATCTAAACCTTCCCTTGCTCAAGCTAAATCACCCACCTGCCCTTCAAACTCAGAGGGCATCATTGCCCTGTCCAAACCATTTCTGCACGTTTGCTCAAGGAGCACTTAATTAAGATCCAAGTTCTGCCACTCAACAAGTTCTAAAGCAAATCCATGCAAGCATTTTAGGTTACTGACATCCCTGTTTTACTGTCTATCCCACTGTGTCATTGACAACTGGAACAAGTTTTTCTTCAGCTGCCAGCACTGTCAGCTAAGGTCCCATTCTCCCCTGCAGCTGGAGGCATCTTTTATGAAGCAGAGATATTTTGGGTTTGGTTTTCTTTGCCTGAGATTCAGGTGGTGGTTCTGGTGGTTCGAGAGAGTCCTTTTTGCTCTCTGAAGGCTCTGAGCTTGGATGCCAGAATGAAACGGAGTCTTCAAGGTCTTGTTGTTTCTGGGTTTCTTGCGTGTTTATTATTTCTTATCTTACAAATTTCTCTGTGCCCGGCCAAGGTGTTCACAGCTGCTCAGGCACAGGGCGACTCCCCCCGTGATGGGAGGTCACTACCTCTTGTACAGATAATTATGTGTGTCTTATTTACAATTCTGTGCCAGTGTCTATTACCTACACTAAAGGGTCATCTCTACTTTGACCCAATCTCCTTAAACTACTTTATGCCATCATCACATCAGAAGACGGAGGCCAAGGGAGAAGGAGAAGGACTCAGGGTGCCACCCTAAATCCTCCATCTTGTCCCCCTTCACCTCCATTCTAAAAATCCCAAAACTAAAAAATTTTCCACCCGGTGATAAACTACACTACTGTCTGTCACACCTTTGTGACTTGTAATTCCTCTCTGTGTTGGAAGTTTTTCTCATGGACTAAAATCAAAGCCTGTGTCTTCCTGGGCTCTGTGCCAGGCAACCTCCCTGGACAGACCCCAGACTCTCTTTCTCGGGTCCCAGGCCTCTCTGCCAAGGTCTGTGACCTTCCAGGGCACCCAGAGAGGTGTCCTGGACTCCAACAGAGATAGAATCTTGTGGTTTGATTGTTAGTTTGGTTTCTTAGAGGGAGGAAGTAAAGGCAGCCATGCTGTCAGTGTTTGTGCGGCTGCTTCTTCCATCCTTTTAACTTTAATCAATCCTCAGGACCAGTTTCACACAAATTTGACAGAGGAGAAAAAGCCTCAGGTACATCAGTCTTCTGGAATTTTCATGGAAAAAGCACTAAGAGAATGACTCTGTCAGTGACACCTCATTGGGAAGATTAAAGTACAAGATGGATTTTTCATACAGTTTAGAGGCAAAGACCTTGGACAGTGGAACAGGCTGAGAACATGCTTGAATCTTGTTAAGGAGCAGAGAGTTTCACAATGCACAAAATTTTAGGAAATTAAGCTTTATAAGTTTTGCTTGTCAGCAGAAAGCTTGTAAAATTGCTGATTCTGTCTGTGCCATCCATATGTATAGGAAATAACTAGAACACACTAAAATTACAGGGAAGTTCTATTTTAAAGTAGCTGTGCTATGACCTCCTAGCTGGAAGGATTGCTTATTTATCTATCAAGTGTTCTTTCTGTTTGAGACAAATGTGGACATGTTTCCTGGAGAACTGGTTTCTAAAAAAAACAATGCAATACAAACTGCTTATCCCAGAACCACAAAATCAATCAGGTTGGAAAAAACCTTTGAGATGATGAAGTAAGGCCCTGAGTAGCCCCTATGAACAAGCAGTAAATCCCCAAATGAGAAAGAACTCATTCATGGCATCATGGTACTCATGGAAATGACAAAGGTCAGTCCAAGCTGTGGCTGTGCACCATCATGGAGTTGGTCAATGCAACTGATCCAGTGAAGAACACCATGTTACCTCCAGTTATTTTCTATGTGTATAACTCCTCAGTCCTGTTTATGAAAAACTTAGAAACAATCTTCAAAGCTATGCCTGGAAATAAAATCATAACTGGATTGGATGTCAAAAATAATTGTATCAAAAGAGGCACAGCGATCTGACACATAATAATTTCCCTCAAATCTCATTCCAGCTAGTCACCAGCTTTTGTGCTATAATTACCTGCCTTTCTATCTCTACTAACCACAGGGGCTACAAATGTTATTACTTCTGTTCTGATTAAGTACTCTGCTCTGCTCAGACACCAACTGCCTTTTTTCTTTGAAACTGTCTAATCAGCTAACATAATTAAGTTGTATCCAGAGCAGTTTCCAAACTCTGCTTAGCTTGAGGCCCTCTGGTTCTGCTTTAGAACCAAAGTTCCAGTAAAAGCAGAAGCTTGTCTATTTTTCCAGCTGCCAATAAGAATGTCTAAGAAATGGTATTTCCTCTCTTTGCAAGTTTTGACTCACTTTTTACCCAAAAACTATAACTATATAAAAATCCTCCAGTCTTTTGAACCAGACATTGGCTGATTCTCAGCTATTTGCTCTTTGTAGGAACTACTATATATACATTAACCTTCCTCCTTGAAACAACACCATTGCAAAAATAAGGAAACCATACAGCATGTTAGGAATTATGCCAAAAGATATTTCTGGATAAAGATATGCATTTTACCTGGCATCTTCTACCTTTTTGCACTCACACATAGTGGAGACCATGCAGGTTTCAGTGTGACAATTCCCAAACGTGTGGGAACAAAAGCCAGGAGACAAATGTAATGAGTTACCTGAGGATCCCAATTTTTAGAGGCACAAGGCATTACTTAAAATGACTTCTTTTCTGTACCACAGAGTAAAAGCTCTGACAGTGAGTTATCTGCAAACTTTGGTCAAATTTTAGTCATGGAGATGCCTGAAGGAATTGAATAATCCTGAGATGTCTGCAATGATGGACTCAAGGGGCAAGAATGAGTCAGCATCAGAGTAGGGACAAATCAGAACAATTGCCTGAGCAGTCAGTAGCACTCAGTTTAATGTCATGAAATACTGATTTCCTTTTCTTCTGAATTTGAAAGCCAGTCTGACAGGAGAGGTTCCTCCATTTCCTCTGCTGCTTCATCATTGTGGGTGGAAAGAATAGAGATATTATTGTCAAAAGCTCTGAGATACTCCTCAGAAATGGCAGCACCTCTACCATCTCTATCCCATTCCTCAAGCATTTCTTTTTCCTTCAGAGTCATTTTTAGTGTCTAAATTCATGTTGGACCTGCAATCTGAATCCATAGATCTTGTAATCGCTGCCAAAAACTGCCATGGGAAGATTTGTTTGTGGTAAGGAAAATCATAATTTGTTTTACTGCCAGAGAAAATTTATAAAGGAGATTTCTCCTTTTCTGAATTCAAATCATTAAATAATGTTATTTTTTCTTTTATTTTAGCTAATATTGTCCTTATATCTGACAATATCCATACATTAAAGATTGTCACTGCATCTGCACAGAATGATACGTACAGGACAGTGAAAAAAGGATTTATAGAATCATCATTTGAGTTAAAAATGCTGAAAGATTTTTCCTCCAAAAGAATAAATATTCCCTATAAAGAAGGAGGAATGAGAGACTGGATCTATGACATTAATTCATAATAATGCCAAATCCCTATCTGAAAAAAAAAAAAAAAAAAATCCACATTCAGCAGAGCATTTGCTTTAAATGACAGCTTGAAAGGGTTTCCCTCTGGAACATGTAAACAGGAAGATCCCCAGTCTGTCTTCTTCCTGTCTCAAAAATTGTGAGCAGATAAAGGAAAAATCATGGAAGTGAAACAAACCTTTTCCCAACTGTTTCAAGCCTATTTTCTCCATGTAATGCCTGTCAAGTTCTTAGTAAAGCTAAGGGATTTATTTGAATTTGAATCTGAGCAAGTACTGAACACCTCATTTCATCTTAATTGTATGGATTGAATTCTGCAGCTACGATGGAACTCGCAGTTGTTAAGTAAACTGAAATGCTCCTGTAATTGATTGCAATGGACCTGCATGGTTTGTGTTTTATTCAAAGAGAACTGGGAGTATGTCTTGCCTTCTAGTGGAAGGTTCCTTGCCCGTGGTAGAGTGGTTGGAACCAGATGGTCTTTGAGGTCCCTTCCAACACAAACCACTCTGTGAATCTATGAGAAAAAAAAAATAAATCCAAATATAATTAATATAATCAAACAAAATCTAAATGCCACCAAGATTAAAACATTATGAATTTTCAAACATTCTTATAACAACTATTCTGGNTTTTTTTTCTTTCTTCTTATTAAATTGTATTTCTGACTTGGAGCCTCTCACTTGGTTTGCTTTCAAACCACTACACTGGGACGTGCTTGTTGTAAAATAAATATCCACATACATATGCATAATATTTATTTTTATAGAGGGTGTCCATTTACAGATTTATAACATAGAGCAAACCTCCCATTTCCAATGGAAAATTCAAAATCAGTAAGGGACTGGTAGGTGAGTCCAATCCCTGTGCACACTCCCCAGCCATCCCTTGCTGTTGTACAATTGGATTTGCAGCTCCCACCAGATACAGATCCCACTGGGAATGTGCCCAATCTGCAGGTCCCATTCAGTGTTTCAAATATAGCAGCTTATAACTGTGATCATCTGCATTTTATATTGGGAACACACTCACCAAGGACATGACCTGGTTTTTGTTAGGAGTGAAAGGGGGACATCAAAACTTCCTCCTCTGCTGATGCTCCTTCTGCCTCTGTAACTTCACTGAGGTCACGAGGATTTGGACAGGATGGTAGAGCTGAGCTACCTAAATGGCATAGTGCTAAAAATATATTTATTCAGAATGGCTAATTAAGGTGAATGACTACCAGTCTTCATTAGCACTGAAGTGGTGTTAATTTGATTAGACTTCTGGCCTAGATAGACTTGCAAGGCGTTATGTTCCTAATGCAATTTCTCTAACGAGAAGGCATTTCAGATGAAATGTTACCCCATCAGTGTCTTTCTTTGTATAAATATTAAGTAGACATTTGCCTTTTAATGCTGATGTAATTTTTAGGGAGCAGGGAAACAGTGAAGATGTGACATCTGCATTGCCTTGGGATATGGGGAGAATGTGAGAAAATAAACTTACAATTCTTGCTCCAGTTTCATTATTTAAATACTTTGCAGCATTTTCGCAGTAGAAAGTCATGCTTGAAATGTGCTAATGAAACCTGACTTTTCTTTAAACACACCATTATATACTCCTTGCTCTTAACTCAAAACTCTCTCCAATCAGTATTTCAATGCTTAAACATTGTTAACATGGCAACATAAGTTTCAGATTAGGAAAAATGCCTTTTACTGTGCTCCTTTTCCCATAAGCCAGGAGGGAATAGGAGGAACACACTGTTTACTTATTAATTAGAGCTCACAATGATCTGTGCTGGAATGATGCTCAAGAAAAAAATACCCATTTGATTGAACTATGGTTCCTTTAGCACAAAAAGTTTTGCTGAATGACTCCTGAACTATAAGGTTTAGCCACCATCAGAAATCTAGACATGCTTAGTCTTTCTCTTCCATCTTATTTCCTCCACATGACACAGACCTCACTCATCCTCCTATCTCACTTCTCCAAAATGTTTCCTCCACACAGTTTTCCTCCACTCCCTTCTCTTGTAGCCACCATTTGATTTCATGTCACTTCATCTGTAGAAGACATTAAGAAACATCATCACTTGACATCACTGGTGTGGCAAAATCAATTTTCCCCTGTTACCACAGGATATTCTATGTTGGATCTGTCATTTCCTGATGTATACTTAGACTTATAGAAATCTCTTGCAAAGAGACATGGTGGGGAACATGAACAGGAAAAACAAGTTTTAACAAGGACAAGTGAGACTTGCAATTCCAAATTTCTTAGAAATATTTAAAAAAAACGCAACAAAACTCTGTGAGAAAAGTGTTACATTCATTGGTATTTAACATCTTCTCTGTGTGTTTATAAACATACTTTTGTACAATAAAATTGTGTGGCAATGAAAATTAGGTGGTTTTGAGTAGAAGATGATGGAGGGCTCTGCAGAAGTAAAGGATCAGGATCTTGTCCATAGGGAATAAATTTATCCTATGTTTTATTCCAATTTATCTTCTGGTCTTGAGTATGGAAGAAGAATTCTGCAGGTTTGGCTCTTGGAAGGAGAAAAGCAGTGACCAAGGGAGCCATTGCTTTGCCATAGTGTTTTCTCTTAAAAACAAAACAACCCCAAAAAACAAAAAGTTAAAAGTTGCCCCCTCCCCCCAAATACAACCAAAACCCACCCTCATCTTCTCAAATATTTTTAATTGCATTCAAAATTTTCCATTTTTAATTAACTAAATACTTTTAAACACTTTTTTCTGTTTTAAGTCAACGTCATAACAAAAGTTATTTTACTTCCTTATGAGTAAAAATAGTTGCCAGAACCTTAACAAGCTGAAGTCGGAGCAATTAGAGTGTTTAATGCTCTGTTGGGCCAACATTTGAGTAAATCAGTGCCCAGTACAGATGGGAAAGGATAGAGTTTATATATGTATACATAATTGAAGTTCTAGTACTGCCACTTCCGTAATTCAGGTTGGGATTGCTTTTACATTGATTTATGTTATTTAACCCTAAAATGCAGATAAGTCCATGGCAAATGGCCTGTGAGTCAAGGTAAGTGGAAGACAAAAGCATTGGGAGGAAGAGGAGGGTTCTGGAGCCACCATACCTGACTGTAACTGTGATTCATTCTGGCTGTCAACAGTACCTTGTTAAAGAAATAACTTTATTCCCCCTCTTTCAAAAGAGCATTGCAGAGGACAGCTCAAGAGAATGGATTAATGGTTGCATCCTTGTGTTCTGTTATATTAAATGCAGGGAATGCTTTTTTCATCATTGAAGCCTTATATGCCATTAAAATTTCTAAATAGATTTATATAAAAGCTTCACCAGGATTTATAAGGCCAAGTTTTGAAAAAATATGGTCAGTAGGATCATCAAAGATGATAGTTCTCCCAAAATTAAAAAGTTGGCATCACAATAAATGAGGAAGTACATTATTAACTAGTAAAAGTTTCACATGCATCAATGCTCCCAACATCTTTACTACCCTTTTAGAGGACAGAAAAGCAAGGACTTCCATTTCATTTGATTAAAGCAACTGGAATTTTTTACTCCATTCTGCAAGCTTCTGCAGCCTCTGAAGATTTATGTCCTTTTCTAAAAATGAGATTTTGCATAAATATTAAAAGACCGATCTAATAAAGACATTATAGAATCTAATGGACTTATAATAAACAGGGATGGCCTGGTTTAAATAGCCAATCACTTAGTGATATTTCTTAGTGAAATAACATATTCTAAATGTTTTCCAGTGGTTTTTTTTCATATTTATTAAAAGTTTTTTTCCATGAGATGAACTTTTTCTCCTTGCCTATGGACAAAACAAAGTATCATCTTCCACACAAGCTATTAATAAGCAATTCTATTGAAACAAATTAATCTAAATTAAAATCTTTTGAAGAACAGAACTCAACTAACTTTACAGACATTAATTAGATACATATCAAATGAAAATGGATGTTATCTAAGGAAAAGTGAACAACAAAAGTTGCTTCAACAAGTTAATCTGAGTGAAATCAGGTCTAAAAACTTTGGGTTTCAGGACAGAGGCACAATGTGTATTTCATATAAAAAGTAGGAAGAGTCTAACCTATGCTCTAAATTATATCCATATAACATATTGATTTTAAATTGATAAGCCAGAAAACAGAATGTGGCACTTTATAATGCAAAAAGGAGTCAGTACATACACCTCTTCTAGGAATGTCCTTGCCTATCTATGTACCTCTGGATGCAGCTAAATTTTCACCAAATGCTTCTTTGAACTTCTTGCCCTTCTCATCTCTATTTCTTTGTTACTTTCTGTATAATGAGGCACACTGTAATTGAAAATAAAAGTACAAAAATTGTTTTAATTTGAAAATATAATTGTGAGACTGTATTGAAATTTTTGAGGGAAGTCAGGAGTGGATCTACCCAAGAGAACATAAAAAGTGCAATGGGGAAAAATTGTTCATTGTTCTTTGCAGATTTTCTGGGTTCTTTTTTCATAAAGGCATAAAAAACCCCCCAGCTTATTTAACATTTTTTATTTAAATAATTTATTACATACCAGAGGGAAAAAACCTGTGCAGATGAATTTGACATAGTACAAGGGTGTTAAGGATAAGAATGTCAGTTATTCCTGGATCTGTTTTCCTACTTCATAATCTTCAGATGCACTTAAAAGAGAGAAAAGTACACTTTGAGAAGAAAAGGAGCACATTAGAATATTTTCTTTTTTACTAAAGGTCAAAGCTCACCTTGACCTCAAACTTTTCCTGGTGCCTTTGTGAGTGATGCCTTGTTCAAGCCCATTCCTGTCTCTCCAAATAGAGATTTCCATCCTCCTGTGACAGGTTTGATCACAGAGACCCTGAATGTACTGCCTCCTCTCCAGAGGTGGGGGGAAATGGGAGCCTGTGTTGTTCCAGAACAGATATATTTTGCTTTTGTGAATTTCAAAACAAACCTGCATCTCTCTCTTAGTCCAGTCAGAGCTAACTGTACTGGGTCTTTATGAAGTCCATTGTGTGGTATTTATTCTCAAGAACTTACAGGTGTCTATGTCAGAGAAACAGGATTGAAAAACTTTGTTAAGATTCCTCTTTAGTCCTTCAAATATGATTCTTCTCTCTCCTTAAGGGCTGAGTTACACCATACTTTGGAGCAAGATGCAGAGGTGCCAAAGCTGTTGAAGATCTGAGCATACAGCCAGTACACAGCATTTCCATCTGCAGAGCTGCTCAAGTTTCTGCACACCCATGGGCAGGCCTGGCCTGATTATCTCAGTGACAAAGAGCAAGATGTTCAGATTTGATACCCCAGTCCCTGCAGGACACAGCAGCCAGTTGAAATCAGGTCTGTTAAACCCCTGGTCGTGCTCACTGGTGCTGCAGGATCCTAGTGAAGATGGGGTTTAATGGGGCCACAGGCCTCAAGACACAGGCTGATGCTCTTTTCCAGCCAAGACATGACATGGCTGCTGTTAAAAAATGTCTAGAATGTGGAAGAGAGAGTAAAGGACAAAATAATGGCTTTTATGTCAGTTCCTCAGCTTAGAACTCTCAGAAAAATAGATGCCCCCAACTGGAAGAAAAACAACATGAAACTTCCTGCAGTTTCACATCCTATTTCTTCAGTGAATGGGCCTTGCAAATATAGAAACACTGAAGCATAGAAACATGGAATATCCTGAGTTGGAAGGGCCCCACTAGGATAATCAAAGTGCAAACCCTGTCCTCTCACAGGACAGCCCCAAGAATCCCCACATGTGTCTGAGAGTGTCATCCATACATTTCCTGAACTCTGGCAGGCTTGGTACTCCTGCTTTAAGAGGCAGTCTCAAGCAGGGGGCTGGAAAGTGTGATCTTGGAGGAAAGAAAGGGATGAAGGGAGTGTGTGGATGTTTAATTACGAGCTCGCTCTGGGATTTCACAAGTTTTCAGATTCAAGAGTTTACCAGGCACTGAAGCGTTGGCATGGGCACAAGCAATTAGTAGCAGTGTTAGAAAATCACTGATTAGATGTTGTAGAATGCTCAGCTGTGAGGGAGTCTGAAAACAGAATAAGGCCATGAGGAGGGAAAAGCACTGACTCAAATGAGAGCAGCTTTGCAGAAGGGGCAGGAATCAGCACAGATGCCCTTTTGCCTCCTTCCACAGCTAACATTGCTGTGGTTGGAGCAGGCTTCTAGATGGAAAAGTTTTCAGGGAAAGATCTCCTGTGAAAGCAAGCAAATAAATCCTTTCAGCACAAAAAGAAGAGCCCAGCGACAACTAACCCAGCTTGTCACTTCCTTTATTACAGCTTGGATACCAGTCGGTCCCCTAGCAGGACTTGGGCTAGTGCACTGACAAAAATACACTGTTTTCTTGCCAAATGGACACATTTGGAGAATCTGTTATTTCATCATGGTGAGACACTTAATTTGCCTTGCCATCTAATAGATAAAATGAAAAAAAAAGGGGGCTCTAAAGCACAGCACTGATGTTCCAAGCTTCCGAGCTCCTCTCCTCAGATAACACATTTCCTGCATTAACGAGATGGAAGCACTCATGTGTGGTGCAATAAAGACAAAACCAAGTGTTCTTTCACAATGTTCTGTAAAATCCTCCAGGAGAATCTGTGGCTGCATCTTTTATGCCCTGATTCAGAATTATATCCAAGGAAGACATAAAAAAGCAGAATTTAACATGGGCAGACTCATTTTGAAGGTCGAAGAAGTTTCTAAACATTGTAACACTTCCAGGGCATAATTAAGCAGAGGGCAACATAATTAAACAGAGGGTGGAAAGACTAAGGCCTAATAAAGTCTTTAAGGGTTTTCTTTAAAGGTTATTTTTTTCTTTCACTGGACTTGATGGAATGCAGATTTGACTTTAATTGCATGTGCTATATTTGTCCACAGCTTTACCAATAAATTGTTCATTCTATTTTTCATCCCAGCATGAAGCTTTTGTCGCTAGTTAGATGAAAACATGTAATTAATCATCCTGTCTACAATAGCATGCATGCCCTGTATTAAAAACATGAATCAGGCCACGCGACCTTCTTGCTTTTCTTTATGAAACCTTGTAGAATCTTTTCTTCCTCATTATCTCTCAGAAATGGAAACAAGGAGCCAAAATTCACAGTCCAGAGTGTCTCCCACGTGGGACTCAGGCAGATACTACCCTTGGTGTGCTGTGCAAACAAAGCTTTTGCAGTGAAGGTGTCAATGCCCTCGTGCTTCGTTCAGCGTGTCCAACCTGTGAGTCTCCCAGATGCTTCTCAGCTTTCACTTTAATAACTCCATGGTACAGCTGTTGCTTGTATTTCTTTCTATTCCTCTTAATGATATTTCTTTCCCTCTGGAAAGAAGATGGTTCACAAAAAGTTACCATCTTAAAACACCAGGTAAGACACAGGAGCTCTACAGGGCAGATGTGTAAATTGGAGTAAGTCAACACTTAGGTCTTATCTTATAGTTAAATGGAAGGAAAAGTACTTTCAGGAAACTTAATCTGAGTTGTTTTGCTTTAGAATGGGAAGGATATTGCTCTAAAAATATCTCAATACAAAGGCAGCCAGGGTGACAGCACTTGTCATAAATGTGGGTGTCTACATCTGGTGAGATGAAACATGCAAAATTCCCAGAAAACATTTCCAGACCATGTTCTCCTCTTCTCCAGTTTCTATAGGATGAAAAAGTGTGCACTTGCACCACAGAAATGCAGCTGGAATTCTGCAGAGACAAAAATTGAAGCTTTTACCATCCTCCTTTTCCCACCTGTAAACCTACTAAAAAGCTCCATGTGGCATCCTGCAGAAGAACTGTACCTCAAAAACCAAACACTTAATTAATCAAATACAGAGATAAATCATCATTGAGAAGAAGGAAACAATGAGGTGATTTAGACAAGGAAACAGATACTTGGTTTCAGTGGATGTTTGATTAGCTAGTGTAAGTCAATGAGGCAGAGATGGAGGAGGGTGTTCCAAAAGACTGGAGCCTCAGAGGAGAAATTCCTGACATGAAAAGTTGTAGGTGTGTGTTGAGGTACTTGGAGAAACTGAGTGAGAGAAGAGGAGGAGGGGAGCAGAGGAGGTCTTTAAAGGGCCATGACTACAGGCACTGGGAAATAGTGCAAAAAACTTCAGTGCCCACCTGAAAAATAAAGGAATCATTTGTTGAGGTGCATCTACTCCTGTAAAAAACTATTAACTTTTTATTTTTGCATTTATTTTTTGCCTCCAGTCAGCTTGTACTGCTCACGGCCTGGTTCTCTTTCCATTAATGTTCTTCCAGTAAGCATGCTCTGATGTGCTCTAAAGCACCTATCAATTGGTCATATTACAGCAACACCCCTATTTCTTTTAACAATGATATTAAACTGTTTATGAAAGCTGCCAACCTTGGCTGGTCACTAATGGGACATTGGTTCATTACCCAAAGTATTTTTATCTCTGCTAAATCATCAGTTAGAAGGCCTCAGATGCGAATGCTCCAAGCTCCTTATAGGATTCCATTTAACAGGCCAGACAACAATAAAACATGTGAATAAATGTTTCAAAGTTTATAAAAAATGCAAAGATAAAATATATTAGAGAAAAGATTTATTTTTCTCATTTCATTGGTACAAACAATGAGGTTTGCAAATAATTTTTCTCATAGAGACACATCTACTGGAGAAAATGTGCAGCTGAGGTGGAAATAAACCTTCACAAAACCAGTTACAACTTAGAAAAAAATGTATTTGTACCACAAGTAATTAATTCTGCTGAGATTTATTTAAATTGCAAATGCAGGAAGGAAATAATTTTACTTCTGCCCTATTCATCAGAAACTCCACCCTATCCCAAATCTATCAACATCAGATCCAATCACAAATTATGCAAAACTATGTCATCAGAGCAAACTTTAATTAGGAGATCATACCCAAAGGGCTTGGCATTTTTTTTCTAGCTGAGAGTTTTTGTCCCTTTTAAATTAACATTTCAAAAGGTGTCACATGGAGTAAAGCTTTGGCCCTTTCTGTCAGTTTTAAAGTCCTTTAAATTTGGGGTATTACAGAAGGAAGAGGCATGACACCTGTGTGAAATTATGTAATTATGAACTTTCTGTCTGCTAGTTGAACACAGGTAAATTTCTGCTGTATGCTCTTATCCATGAGGAAGGAAGGAAGGAAGGAAGGAA
>VXBB01016102.1:74801-111579 GCA_013399915.1 Illadopsis cleaveri | reverse complement strand
TCTTCTTGGGCATCACTTCCCCTGGTGCCATTGCAGGGTCCCACAGAGCAGAGCCTGATCCATGCTCTGACACCTCCCTGCAGACGAAGATGAATCTCTTCAAAGTCAGTGGAAGAGTCCTAAGAATTATCAAGCCCAGGAAATGGCAGTATAAATTGCTCTTCTGGGAAAGAATGCTTTGCTGTCACTACCATCAGTGTGTGTGCAAAGAGCAGAGCTCACAGAGCAAAGCCCATGCTACCTCTGCAGCTAGTTCTGATTAATGGTGGTTCACTGTCAAAATAATGTTGGTGAAGCTAACAGGACTGATCAAGAATTTCATGGAATCTCAGGATGGTTTTTGTTGAAATGTGACCTTAAAGACCATCTCATTCCAAACCTCTGCCATGGGCAGGGACACCTTCCACTAGCCCAGGCTGTTCCAAGCCCTGTCCAACCTGGCCTGGAAGACTCCCAGGGATCCAGGGGCAGCCACAGCTGCTCTGGGCACCCTGTGCCAAGAATTCCTTCCCAACATCTGATCTAACCCTGCCCTCTGGCACTGGGAAGCCATTGCCTGTGTCCTGTCCCTGCAGGCCTTGTCCCCAGTCCCTGGGCAGCTCTCCTGGAGCCCCTGGAGGCCCTGGCAGGGGCTGGCAGCTCTCCCTGGAGCCTTCTCTTCTCCAGGGGAACAGCCCCAGCTGCAGAGCAGAGGGGCTCCAGCCCTTGGAGCATCATTATTTCTTAATTATACTACATTTGTTATGGTTTCAGATCCTTGTCATTCAAGCTGGGGCCAAATGCCACCAGAAGTTTTATTGCTGTTTAATCATCTATGCTCTTACATCACTGAAATACACAAAGATAATTTAGACAAGAAACAGAACATACATGACACACCGTATGTCAAGGGAAGTGTCCAAGAGCTTGATAGTGAATCCATCTCTGGCCTGCAGAGATTCCTATCAGACACAATGTATTTCTGTACTAACCTGAATAAGGCAGAAGGTGGGGGTTTGTCATAAAAACATGAAAACTCTCAAAGGCAACACTGAGGCACTGCTCAGGCAGCAGCAACCCAATTTCAAACCAGCTTCTGTGGTCCTTGTAGCCCCCAAGCACAGATTTTGGGCAGGATGAAGCTGCTCTGGCACTACTTTGCTGTGCAGCTCTTGCAGACTGCCCTGCCACAGCTACACAACCAGGAACACTCAACTATTTATTCTCAAAGTACCTGTGCTTGAACTGCACACTTTGCTCTGTGTCAGGCACATCGTCAGGGGAACTAAGTGAAAGATTAAAGATCTGGAAACTGCCTCAATCTTCCCATTCAGACGGGGGAAAATATCACAGTTACGGCGTCAAGAGGATGACACTTACAGACTGTAAGCGAGAAGGAACATGAACAGACAGAACTGGTAAAGAAAGCTCAAATGTACATTTCCATTGTGGTGGGCATGAACAGGCAATTAAGCATTGACTAAGCANAGCATACACTTCCCTGATACAAAGTCATTAATGGCCAGGAATATTTCTCTAGTCTCAACCAAAGAATACAGGCATGAGAAAACAAGCCATCACTGACCACTACACACTGAATTCTGCAATTTCTATTAATGCTACAACAGTACATTTGTGTGGCAGATTAGTTATGATGATGACTTAGGTGATTAATGAAGCTGAATCTGGTTACTGACTCTGCTTTAGTTCCTTACAGATACAGCATTGTACCCCTCACATCTATAAACACCCTAACAGCACAAACCAAGTCAATTAGATCCCACTGTTGCAGTAACTCCTTCCTTCTGCCAGATGCATTAGTGTCTGGAGTCGTTTTTAATACCAAAGTATAAACTGGATCAACTGTTTCAAAGGAAACCATTTAAATTTACTTATTTTTCAATAGTCTTGAGTAGCACTATCATTTCCCTCTCTTAGCACATCATCTGCTTGGCAGTTTCTCACTCTAACAAGGATTTTATTTTGCAAGCAATAAAATGACTAATTAAAAAAAAAATTGCTTGTCCACAAAAAGTTGTCTCAACTTAGTTGACTGTAAACTATGAATTGGCAAATGTTAATAAATCTCAACAAAAAAGAAGAGGAAACTTAGAGCCAAAAAACCACTTGGGTTTGAGGGTAAGTTGGTTCAATGTGCTTTGTGAACCAAGAATAATTAATTTCTGGTTTCCAATAAATGAGTTTCTAATATCTAAACTCTACTGCCATGCATATTAATGTCATTTATGCTTCACAACACTGCCCCAGATCTAGCAGCACTTTACAATTACTTTGCACACCTACTGAAAGACCACAAAGACAAAGCAAAGTTGACTCAGTAGAGAAAAATCTCCTTTATGAAGTAACAAAAATAAATACCATTATTTTTCTCCTCCTTCCAAAACCACCATTGTTTCTTTAATTATTGGAGCATAACAGAATTGGCAGGACAATCTAATCCAGGTATTTTATATCCAGGATGGAAAAAGGTCCTTGCACAGAGGTAACGTGGATCCAGCCAGAGGCCAAAACCAGAAGTAATTGGTGTGAGGATGTCGGCTGTGTGGTTTCAGAGTTAAGAGTTCAGGAGAGTTAAGGAAGCTCATGAGAGGAAGCAAAACAGGCTACGAAGGATGAGAAGCAGGAGAAGGTTAACTGTGGGAAAGGGTAAAATTCTGCTCATATTGTGTATGATTATCACTCCTGCTGAATCACAAGGAAGGAAAAGGAGGGTGGGTCTAAAATACGGCGCTTGTAAGAGTTTGTTGGTCTCCTGCTGCAGTGCAAGTGACTACAAAATAGGAAAAACATTATACATGATCATGTAGATGACTGTGGTATCAAGTAAAATAATTAACAAGTACAGCAATTATTTTAGGACTCAAAATTTCACATTAAAACATTTTTCTTTAAACCAGGCTCCTATCTCCTTTCATCCTAAGTAGATTATATTTAGACTACTTCAGTAAACTTATTTTAAGCATTATGTGGTATTTAAAAGTCACTGAGCAACACAGAAGTGATTTTTTCCATTCTTCTTTCAATCTCTATCACATAAAGATTACAAAACACACAAAAGTAATACAATACAGAAATCACATCAAAGTTTCCCACAGCTGTTCATTGCTCAAAATTCACTTTTGTTCCATAACAGACTATCAACTCGTGTTGCTGCACCTTCATTTGTGCTGCACTCTACCCATGTGCCTGAGGCTACATGAACCCAGGTACTGATTTCATAAGAATTAACTCAGAGATAAGACAGGCAAATATGCCATTTACTCCACAGTCCTACCATGTCCACATATCACCTGCAGTCCAACACCATATATAGGCAAATAATTAAAAAGAAAATCTCAACCAACTGTCTGGGCATACATAGGAAAAACATTTCTGGTTTTTAAGAGTATGTGGTACTTCTTTTTTCCCTTTTCCCAGGCAGGAAATTAGAAAGCTCCTTAAAAAGGCTCCTCTTCTTAAAGCTTTAACTGAAGACACTTAATTTGCCAGGCTAAGAGATGGCACTTCAGGTACTCATGAAAGAAGCAAGAAAACAAGCGTAGGCGTATGCCAAGGTAGTTGCTAAGGGAATGGTTCAAGAGGAGTGAAGAAGGTGGGAGTGTAGGAAGAGACAAGAACAGATGTAGGCTGAAATCTTAAGAGTTTGCATTAAGAAATGGAAACTTAATATACAACGAGTAAAAAGTCAGGGGGGACTTCGTGTGAGAAGTGTTACAGAGGGAGGAGTGATGGCAATATGGATGGATTTACAAATCAGCCAAATAACCAGAAGAGGGGAAGAAGTGTTTTGCCTGTGACAGCATTGAAACAGAAAGACACTAGAGAGATCAGAACTAATAGTAACATAAATAACAGCATTATTCAGGTAATAACACGTACCAAAATACGCTGTAAAAACTGCAAAACTACAAACCAGAAACTGAAAACTGCCTTAGAAAACACATGTTAAGAGCAATTTCTCCTTGTAACTGAAGTACAGCAAAAGAATATATCTGATGGAACTCTCGAATAAAACACTGTAAGGAACAGTTTAATTAATCTGGCGTGCGTGTAAGTGAATCGCAAACCGAGGCACTGCTGGGCGCTGGGTTTACGTTCGGGACACAAGCCCGGCGCGGCTCGGAGGGCGCAGCCCGGAGCTGCAGCAGATGGAGCAGCCGCGCGCTTCTGGTGCCGCCGTGAGGAGAGACGCGGGCACTGCCTCAGACCGAAAATTCTGGCAGACCCCTTGCGGCCTGAACTTTAATATTCCCTCAGGAGGCTGCCAGTGAATTGATTTCACAAAAGAGCTAAATAAATAGTATCGGTTTTAACAGCAACTGACTTGCAAAGTGTTCTCTGGTTTATCGGGGAGAAAGAATATAATATCTACCTTTGCTGTTAGCACTGTATTATGTTTTATTCTCATTTGGTGGAAAAGAAAAAAACCTCTAGGACAGATTTTTATATGCCAGTAAAACACATCTGGTGTGGGGAAGGGAGCAGCCACCAATCAAAACAGAGTGTATAGTATAACAAAAATGAGAAACCTTTTTCTGAACAACAAATGCCATCAAGTCTTTGCTATTCTTCAGGCAGTATTTCTCTACAGTAAACAGTCTGGGAAAGGTCGGAATCTAGTCATACTTACCAGGAAAAAACATCAGTTTACTTACTGGGAAAGGCACAATATGTTACAAAAATTCCTATCCAGGTTGCTCCTTTACATCAAAGAACCCTCCTGGGAGGGAACCCTTGGGACCACCCAGCCAAACCTTTTGCTCAAGCGGAGCCACAGAGCAGGTCACCACATCCACTGAGTAATTGGAAAGAATAAAATGTGCACATAAAACTATTTCTTGCAACATTTTAAGTAACTTGAAGTATGTGATTCATCAAATAGGCACTACTTGCTTGGTTGAGGGTTTTTTAATGTGTCAGTAAAAAAAAGCAGGGGCTAGGTGATACTTTCACCATCTGCTGTCCTGCAGGTATAATTGCTTCAGATTCTAACACATCTCAAGATGGGCCATGCAGGCCTGGGGTCAGCTTTTTTTACACTGGTATCACTCGCTGAAAAAGAAATGGGTTACAGGTGTGCCTGCAAGAGAGGGCACACAGAAGGCGATACCTCACATGGTCTGAAGTACAATTTATAGAAAATCAGACTCACTTGCCACCCCAGATGCAATTCCATAGAGCAGTCCTCCTCCATCTGTTTGCTGCTGAAAGACGTGGGTCCCTGGAGGAGGGCTTCTCTCTTGTCTAATAAAATTATACAGCAAAGTTTTCACAAGTCTGCTGGTGTATGGGAGACTGGAAAGAAAAAAAACAAAACCACAAAAAACTTTAGTTGACCCACAACTCACAAAAATTGGCACAACAAAGGCCAGGTAGGGTGCAAAGGCTGGTGTTTGGCATTAAAGATGGTCAGTAACTCTCCCAGTGCTGACCAGAATGGAAAGGGGAAGAACACCAAGGTTTTGCCCATGCAAAGCTGCCCAGATTTCAGCATGGGTCTACAGGAGCATCTTCCACACCAGGATCATGAAAACTGCCTTTTGGATTTTGTTTTTTAAATACTACTTTTAAATAAACCATTTCGTTTGTAGAATCATTGTTTTCACTTACCTCAAGACACAACTGGAAAAATATTTATGCAATGGAAAGAAACACTGTATTTTTTCAGCTTTTACTCCATGCCCTGGTAACACAGAACAGGTAACAACAGCATCTCTCCACACCCACAATATTTCTGTCTGTGTGTGCAGCTCAGAACCAATCTTAAACACCTTTCCATACCTCAAGGATTCCATAATTCTATGAATTTGAAAAGATCAATGAAACAACCAACCCCACATCAGTGAATATGAAAAATGCCTGTAGAATTTGTTGGGTTTAACTAAAAGGTTACAGTATTTTCAAAAATGGAGTAGCACTTCCACAGAAGCAAACAGCTGGCTCCCATTCCCATCTTATTTAGAGCTGAAAAGACAGGAGCTCTGTTAGAATGGACCCTCTGAACATCTATAGAAGCCTAAAAGGTGAAGGGCTAATATAGCATGTCCCAAACACGNCTCTCTCTCTCTCTCTCTCTCTCTCTCTGTCCCTCTCTTTCTCCCTTTACAGCCCCCCCATCTTTATCCAATCCCCACTGTACTTACACTGGGATATCAGGGACAAACACACCGTTTTCCATGCCAAGTATGTAACTTACTAACAAAACTTTGCAGATCCTCTGACTTCTGTCATTCCTTTTGATCATGAACATCTACAAATCCTAGGTGCTTCCTTCTCGTTAGGGGTGGGATGTCACACCAGTACCTCTCCAACTGTTCACACTGCTCTCAATTGCCAGCCACCAAATTCCCATGTCTCTCTCCAGAGACTAGGCACCTCCTATACCCAAATTAGACCTCTCAGACCGCACACTAACTCTTCCCCCAGACATTCCCCATTTTCCCCAAAACCCTCAATTCCTTCAGTCCAGAGACTGAAGTACCAGGACACCCCACATATCCTGAGGTTCTGGCTCTACCCTGCCGCTATTTCAGGCTGAAGTCTGCCCTGTGCTTCAAGTTGAGCCTTCCTCCTTTCCCTGCACGTCAGAGTAATCTCTTACACCTAGTAACAGCTTCAGGAAACCAGAGAATAAATACATTTATGAGAAATCTGCCCACATGAAACTTGAGGTTGTAAGAGGATGAATAGGAGCCTGACTAAAATGCGTTCAAGCCACCGTGAAAGCAGTTGAACACAACCACCAGCTTGCCAGAACAAGTGGTATTACTCACACAACCAAGTTTACCCCCAGCTAAGTGTTCTCTTCAGCTCAGCACAGCAGCACGTGTCTTCATCTTTCCAAGGACTGCTGCTTATCTGGATGGCAAGAAGGCTCTAGAATTTCTGAGGGACCTGAGTTCTCTGGGCTGCAGTGCTACAAGACTCACTGCTGAATCAAAAAACCATCCCAAAAAGTAAATGCTGTTTTAAGTCAATGAAACTACCCTCAAAACATAAAAATCATTTCCAAATCAGTTTGACTGAAGCCTGGGCTGTGAGATTTCCACCCAAATCCCTCCAAGAGCCTTTACAGATTTTTTGCTTTTCTGTCCCCTTTTCTTTCGAGCAGGACAATTTTTCTATCAAAATAAGGGGTTTGCTGCCTTCTGTTTTCAGGTACAAAGAACCTGAAGAAGTGTTTGTTTTGCCCTCAGGCAGCACCCAGGGCAGGACATACCATCGACCGTGCATCAGGTATCTGTGAATGATGCTCTCTCGCAGAATCTCTTTGTGGAATAATTGGCAGGACAGGAACACGATGAGAGTTGTCACGGCTTCCAGGGAAATGCTGTATGTAATATCTCTGCAGAAGAGAGGGAAAATTACAGACATTAGTCTGCTGGGTTGTTTACAAGCTGGTTTCCAAGAATACCTGGTAGCTTCGCCTGAAGCTATACACTGTGTAGCACAGAGAGTTTCAACTGGGAACATGTAAACAACAAATTCAAGAAACCCAGAATCATTTCATACCAAAAATGGGTTGTTTTTCAGAAATACGAAACTTCTTATTTAGAAATAAGCCTTTTTTTCAGATGCCAAAGGACAAAACAATTTAAAAAGAGGTATTGCACACAGCACTCAAGTTGAAATTGATAGACTATACTTCTCCCTAAAAATAGTAAGTCTCTCTCAGAAGTGTGTCCTTTGTACTGTTCAACAAAATTGTCACAAAACCATCATGCTAAGTGGGAGAATGAATGTCCAGCTAGCCCAACACAGCTCCATCTGCCAAGAAAACTGGATCCCTATAGGAGGAATGTAATATACAAATGCCAGCTCAAGTGTACAAAACGCTCAGGGTATCAGGATACCACATACATTGTTCAGTTTTAAATGGTATTTTTGAGGTAACAGGGAAGTAGGAAGTTTCAAGGTATAACAGATAATCACAAAGAATGAACTGCAATGCTTAAATACAGACACCAGACAGTTCAGCAGAGTTCATTTAGCTCAGGCTGATTAGGAATGGCTGTGCAGCAGAACAGATGACAGGCACACTATGAAAAATATCTTGTGCTTTCTGTTCCCACCTCTGCCTATAATGACTTTGTTACAAATCTTGTTTTTAAAAGAGAAAGAAAAATGGCATTTGCCTCCTTAATCAGTAACAAATTGCAGACTTCAAGAAACCTTTTAAAAAACACAATGAACTAACTTGGACATGAACCAGTGTTATTCTTACTTTTAACCAAAGACCACTTTCACGTCCTCCAAAAGGAGGTACTTCATTTGGTGCAACAGGACCATCCTGCAGTTCATCAGAAATATTGTTATCAAGTATTGCTATCATTACCATAAGTACTTTTAATGCTTCTTCCACTGTCACTATTTAATTTCCACAGTATGCTTCACAATCCAGCATTGCTAAGTTACAATGGTTTCCCTCCAACAATTACCAAGGTTTTCTAGGAGCCTACTGGAAATTCAAAATCTGTTTATTATTGTCAAATGCAAATATTTAATAGTACCTCTACTTAGGATTTTTAAAAAATCAAAACACCAAAGAACAAATCAGCATCGATGATGTTGTTTAATCAGTTGTGCTAAATTTTTCTTTGCTACAATGTCACCTTCCAAAAATTTTATTCTCAACAGTTAGAAAAGGTATAAGCTTAAAACTAAGTGCTCTTTCAAACGATGACTTGAAAACTACAGTGCAATCTCCCAAAGCAAAACAAATTAACCCCAGAAAAGACTAGATTTTCACTAGTCTCAGGATCAGAGCTGGTACGGTCCTCGCTGAAATATACAGGATTTTATTTAGCAGAAATCGGTCTAATTTTTAACATAATCAAATAGCTTAATATTCCCAAGTGTGCTGCCAGATATGCTGTAAACAACCTGCATTACTGTGAAGTGTGAAAAGAAGAATTTCATGCATCACTATGCATAGACAAGCTCTTCTGCAGCAGCTCCAGGTCAGAGTTTCTGCAGAGTGCAGTTATTTACTCAAAGCCAACAGCAAACTGGAATCACAATTTCCTGGATCACAATCCACAGAACTGCACCACCTCTCATACAAAAATATTTTTAAAAGTGAAGATTGTGCAAATTCACTGTTTTTTATTTTCTCTCGCCTCATTTGAGTATTTGAATCCCAAACATTTGAAGTTGTGGGTTGGGAAAGGACATACTGCCTAAGTAACATTTTCCTGAAAATCATGATGTCCTTTTGAATTACTTTTACTCTCTGCAAGTTACCTGACTTTTTGCCCACTCCTGAGGAAGTTCGCCAGTGTAAATGCTGATAATTAGATCAGGCCAGAGGTTACACTCTGATCTGGTTCCACTGCAAATTCATCTCAGCCAGAAGCAAGGCTGCACTAGGAACACTGCCTGCTCCCTCTCCAAACCAGGGGTGCTGTGCAATCTGCCACCCACACGCATCCCAAGCAAATCAAAGAGGACATATGTGTACATATCAATTATCAAAGGTACAGCCACCAGCAATAAAAAACACCTAAGAAATGTTTTTCTATCAAAATAAAAGCAATGGTTTGGGAAAATACTTTTTTGACACTGTAAGAAAAACTTTGAGAAACTTATTATTATGACAAAGGCTGAGAATACAAGAACAGTGTCTCCCCAAGGTGATGAATGAAAAGAGTAAAAACTTCATGACATACTACAACATGCACTGGGTCACTATTCAAAGAGGAAAAAATTTGGAGGTCTGGTATATCTTTTCTCTATTTCAATCATTCATTCATTTATTTTTATGATAACCCACACACGTGGAATAGGAAATTTGAGGAAACATTACAAAATCATTTTCTGTTTTGATAAGAATCAGCATAAAAAAATAAACTACAANCATTTTCTCTAAGTTTAAAACCCAGACAGGGCACATCTAACAGTAGAAACACTCCACTCAAACCTGTAGAATCTGTTCAAATTAAATCTGCTCTGACATAAACACAAGCAGGGTCCTGATATCTGGAGTAACCCCTCAGGTTCAGGTGCCCTTAATTTATCAGCACAAGGATAAAGCTTCAGAGCAAAATTATTTTCTCCACCAAGGGTCAAATGTATGGTTCTCTGAAACTCAGGCATTTCTAAAGGATCACAAGAACTACCAGGAACCTCTTCAACTTCAAAGAACGTATTGTTTATTTATACTGAGAGACTATATAATAGGGGGTCTTGGTTTTGATTTTTTTTTAAATTTTAATCAAAGCTATCAGTCATATAGAATGACTTTATATGGAATTTATGCTGATCTCCAACTTCCCCTGAAAACTGTTTGCTTGCAGATAAGAAGGAAACTAGAAATAATGAACTCATGTATCAATTACATGTCAAAATTATTTAGCTACTTATTTCAGAAAGCCAGAATAGCTGCACATTGTTTTGAGCTTCTGTGGCAGTTTTTTTCCTTCTCAAATGTCTTACAAACCAAATAAAAAATCCACAGTTAGAGCTCATGTTCTGCATAAATGGACTTCATAAAGCAATGTACCAAAACATGCAGAGGTCTTTTCTTTCTCTTATTTTGGATTTTCTCTTTTGGGAATTCTTTAGTTATGCTCAATTTTTTCATCTTATTCTCCCTCTCTCCTTTCCAAAGGGAGATTTATTCCCATATCAGGCAGACATGTTAGCAGATACTACAGGTCTGTCTCTCAAAACACACATCTTTCACATGGAAAGAATCTGAGATAGACTGAAGTCTAGAACTCACAGCAATCATTTCTCTCCTACATTTGGGTTCTCCTCTTATCCCAGGCAGCTGTCCTCCTGGGATCACACCTTGAACACAGTGACATCCCTGGACTGGATGGAGCAGGTCCAGGTTCTCCCACGTGGCACCCAAGCTAAAACTGATTTCTGGCAACAAACCCTATACATAAACATGTACTCTGTGAAGAAAAGACACATCATACCATATCTATCTGAGATTATGTTAAATTATGGACTCTTCATAGAATGAGGAGCTCCAAAATGCAAGATTCCCCAATACTAGCATAACAAATGTGTGAGTGTATTTAACAAGTGTTTGGTGTCTACATTTCAATGAAAAACTGATACATCAGTGGATACCTTCCAAAAGCAAATCATGCCAGATCATTTCAATAAAAACTTTAAATTAAACAATGAAAGAGTTGTATGATTCACAGTAATCATTAGGTAACAACTCAGTAAATCAAAAGACAAAAATTAGAATCACAGAATGGTTTGGGTTGGGAGGCACCTTGAAGCTCATCCAGCCCCATTCCCTGACATGGGCAGGGACACTTTCCACTATTCCAGGTTGCTCCAAGCCCTGTCCAACCCAGCCTGGGACACTTCCAGGGATGGAGAGTCCACAACAACAGGGAAATAAATTCCACTAAGTCAGACCACGTTCCATCTTAATCTGCTTTATCAGAATTAGGTACTGCACCGATTTCCTCTAAAGCAGTACTACTGTGTGTCTAAATGTGCTGCTTTAAAGGAGCACTGCATTTAAACATACAGTAGTACTGCTTTAGAGGAAATTGGTGCAGTACCTAATTCTTCCAGGATATGGATTGGAGAGAATATCACTTCTCTTCTGGTTTTCCACCAAGAATATACATTGTTGATTTATTTCATTTATTAACTATAGTGGCAAACTTGCAAATTAGAATCGTCGAATCCTAGACTGGTTTATGTCAGAAGGGACCTTAAAGGTCATCCAGATCCACCCTCTGACACAGACAGGAATACCTTCCACTAGACCAGGCTGCTCCAAGCCCTGTCCAACCTTAGCCCAAATACTGTTTCTAAATTATGCAATCGCCCAGAAAAAGAACTATGGTCCTGTTAAAACCACAGCTCCCCAGTATCCTGGCATCTGCTTTATCCATTCAAAACCATGTGGATTACCTCCTGTCAGCATCACCTACCAAGAACTTCAACAATCTACCTATGTGTCACCATCCTGCTGCTGCTGGCCTCTCTCCAAGGCCAAGCACCACTCACAAGTGCTTTCTGTGCTCCCAATCATTCAGCTTTGTTGCCTGCCTGTGAGAGAGAGGTCTGTGACAGAGGAACCAAGGTGAAGAACAGAGGCACCATAGAGGAAAATCTCAGCTACAAACTCCAATTAACACTCTGAAGGCACATGCTGCTGTAAACACTTTAATTACTCAGTGAAATGCAGCTATTTCTATATCAGCACAGAGAGACTGAGAGCTCATAAATTACTTCACACCTTTAGAGCAAACAGCCTGAACAGTCAAAACTAAACTTCAAATTTCAATTCCCACCCCTAGACCAAGCCCCCTCCCTGTTCAAATATTTTCCTGAACTTTCACCCAGCCAGAGCTGCCTACTCCGAGTATTAAAAGGTTAAAAGGTAACCCATTTTCTAATTTAGGAGAGTTGCCAAAAGGGCTGATTCATACAAAAAGTCTCAAATCATACAGGAACCAGGTTTCATTTCCCTGCTTCCTGAGGGCCCACCAGAAAGGTGAAAGAGGAGTCACCACAGAGAATAGGATCATTTTTGAAAACTGAAAAGCAAGTACAATATCTGGCTATCAGTCTCAGGATACAAGTACAACAACTCAAAGAGAACATAATCTTTCCTCTTGGAAACACTCCTAATTTCACAGTCACTGATGGCATATATGCACCGTGGCAGCTGATAATGCTCTACATCATTACAGCTGACTCCAAACATTTGGGGGATGTCCCAAGGGGACACTCAGCAAACACTGACTGGAAGTAGAAAGCATCTCTCACATTTCGTACTGCATCCCCCCACAATGAGTATTCTCAACTGGGAGAAGAATAGGGTGAGAAACGANAGAGGGACTCCAGCCCTGGGAGCACCAACAATATGGAAATACTCTAAAGGTACCTAAAGGAGTAACACAACAGCTGGACTCCAGAGCCTCTTTTCACAGACCTGTTCCTACACCACCTGAGACTATGTGACCAGGTATATTTTTACCTCACTGATATTTATTTCTTCCCTCTACAGATAAAAAATATTAGAAGAAATTCTGGACTTCTAAATGTTGCACAGAGACGTTGTATTATTCTCTATTTACTTTTCATATCACCGGTGATATGTGATTGTTACCAATATCCACTAAAACGAATTGAAAGACATTACTTTTCAAACAACAGAACACAAGAGAGCAGTCCAAATTCCCATAAAAATGGACAGCTGCAGAGACACTCAGGAAAGAGAAGATGATCAAACAACTACATTAGACCATCTGAGTGTTCTACACAGAGCCAGACCACAGGAATCATGTCCTGCACTTCAGTGATGCAGCCTAAGTGAAAGGCAGACCTGCTCCACAGTCTATGTCTTTGCCATTGAGACCCAAGTACCTGCAACCAGAGGTTTTTCAACACCCATCACCTTTTGTGAAAATAGGGCTGAACACCATATCAGAAAGCAGATTATTAGGAATATGATACATAGCATAATGTACAAAAACTGCTCAGACCTCTGATATCGTCCTTTGAGATGAGAAAGTTTGTTACAAATTAAAGCGCCTAGTGAACAGATAAGTCACAGAGAAATACTGATCTAAGTCTGAAATAAAAACTAAACTAGAACAGAGTAAGAATACGTGACACAGATAAAGGTTCTCCTACTCAGGATCTATAGACACTTAAAACACCACACATCTACCATTAGAAATCAGGATACGAGTGATTAAGAAAATCTTCCAAATATATAAATATGTTCTATTTGCTACACTACCCCAAGGTGCAGCAGCAAATAAAACTCCCTTTAAATGAATCAGCTCCCTCCTGAACAGAGCACAATAGTCTTAAACTTCGAGGCTCTTCAAAGTGAAGCAACACAAATCTCTCTCAGTTTGGATGTTTTCACTACCTTCAACCTCAGTTTCAACAGATGGAAGTTTGCCTTTGATGATTAGACAAAGTTGCCAAAAATGCAAAAGTCACATGTTTTCCAAATAATGGAGCTACTACAATCTTGATAAAAAATCCTTCAACAGACTCTTTTTAAAAAGCACTGTTTTGACTTATTCTTTTGAAAGTAACAAAAATAATTAAAATATGGCAGTCCTGAGCTAGAACAGAAAACAATTCTTAATCTCTTTGCTGCTCACAACTGACAAGAAAGCAAACCTAAACATTTCTCATCATCTGTACACGGCACCTTTCCTACATTGCAGTTATTCTGTAGAGCTTTATAATCAATTATATTGCCTTTCTTCCTCCCACATTTAACTTGTAAGCTCCCATAAAATGCAGCGAGCATCCCTAAACGAGTCAAAACATTGTCATCATATAAATTTCCAAACAACTAAGACTGCACGCTAAACCAATCACACCTAGAGAGAAAATAAGGGAATGTAACAGAAGTATCAACTAACTTGTACTGGCACCACAGGGTGCTACTTAGGAGTGATGTAACTAGATCATAGTATTTCATTTTTTCTCCACATGCATTTATAGTTTTTAATGAAGTGAAAATGCACTGATAACAACCAGATGTTCAGTTATGGATGCAAGCTCTTAACAAGCTGCTGAAAGAAGCCTTTATAATTTAAAGCTTTGGGAGCTCCATCCTGCAACAAAATGTTAGCAATACTTTCTACATAGAAGTCATAAAATTAAATACTAACATTGTATCTTTTTGCCGACTATGCAGTTCCAATCATTAGTGTACACTCTTCAGTGCTAACACTAGCAAAACCAAAGAAAAAGCAGAGTATCCATAGCACACCCAAGGGAACCATAAATCAAACAACAACATACAGTAACACAAGTGTTATGAGGGACTGCACAATTCTAATTGTTGAAAACCTTATTTTCTATAGAATTAATCTTGAAACCTTTATCTCTGGCATTCTGTACAATGCAGCACAGCCTGTTTTTCAGAAAGGTAATTCAAGATATTTTTAATAACTCTCAGACAGCATCACAATGTTGCAGAGTTCCAGAGTCCCTACTGCAACCTATTTCTGCCTTAAAGCACATTTGTCTTTTCCAATACAAACTAACTCTGAAAAAGATTTTCTTAAATTCTTAAATGTAAAAAACTGAGACACTTCCAGAAATGCTCTGCCTCCCAGAAAGGCTCTGCAGCCTTTCTCAACAACAAAAAAAGTTATGTTTCACAATAAGGGACAGAGATTTGACATTTATCTTCTTCCACATCCCAGACCTTCCTTATTAATTTTGAGAAATACAGTCCACCTGCAATTTCCAAGTATGCTGTAGGTTGTTTTGTAGGCAGAAATTAGCTTATTTTGCCAAGGCTGATAACTACAGCAAGCTCAGAGGTGAGTGACATCTGCCTATACTCATGAAAAGACTGGAGCCTTCATGAATTCAGTGTCCCTGCCAGGCCCAAACTTCTTACATTTNAGGGGCAGAATCCCCCTCCCCTGCTGCCCACGCTGGGGGATCAGCCCAGGGCACGGGGGGAGGTTCTGGGTCCTAGTGCACATTGCTGGGACATGTCCAGCCTCTCCCAACCTCTGGGTATAACCAGAATACACCAAAATCCTTCTCCTCAGGGCTGCCCTCCAACCAGCCTGGAACAACTATGTACCTGCCTGTAAAATACCACACACAGGTATCCCAAACACCTGATGTGACATTCAGAACAAGTTCAAAAGGAAGTGGTGCAATACAGCTGCACAGGTATCACTGTTCCTGCATTCTGAACATGGAGATGGCTGTCCATGCTTTAAAAATAATGTTACAGTTTCAGTGACGGAGAAAAATGTAAGCTTTAACTGAGGTGCAGACAAACAATATATTCAGACAGCAGCTGCCAGCTGTATCCACTCCTTCACCAAACCACATCACAGAACCCAAGGGACACACTAACTGTCACAATCCTCTGTTAAGGCTACTGAATGCTCCTAACAAAATCTTTGCTATTCTAAAAGACACTTTGAAGAACAGCTCAGCATGGAGATTTTAATGGTCTGTCACAACAAAAATTCACCTTTAACAGTATCTTTACAGACAGACACTCTGTTACAGTGCCACTGCAAGCTGCCAAAACTGTCTTTTCTCTCACAGGTGATCCTAAGTCCTGACACCGAGATCATTACAAGCTTGAATATTTCATGCATTCTATTCAATCTATTCCTTCCCCAAATTCACATGCTAGGCTTGCAGCTCTCTTGAGTCATTCCAGCTAAAGACAGAAATTAACTACTCCCTTGAAAAAAAATAGGGGAAGAATCTCTAGTGATACTTGACCTGACAGAGAGGGAGATAAGCAAGAAGTAAATTCACTGTAAAAACTATGAATCCTGAACACTCTCCTGAACAAAATTAATAATAAACTAGTACCTTGTAACACTTTTATGAAGAACACAGTTGGACTGTGTATTAGAGAATGCAACTACTCCAATATCTCATTTCCCCTACCTGTTTCCCTTTCGATGGTATAGGAAAAAATTCTTAGTTAAAGCATTATCACATTGTTAAACATACTGTAATGACAAACAAGACAGTAATATGTGTTTCTGTGTTAGTATTTATTAGCAATCAGCAATAAGCTGTTTCAGGAGAAATTTAGCTAAAAAAACTTATCTGACAAAAAAAAACCCCACAACAACCACAAAACAAAAATCTTCCACATCTCTCTCTTATGAAATGTACATTTTTGATATAGCTGAATATTAAATTATGCACAGGCTTTACAATTTAGTTTTTAAATAAACCATTTTAGCATTAGATTTTATAGTAATCTAAGTGCTTTCAGCAGCTGCCTCCACTTTCAGGAACCACATTCACACAGAAACAGAGATGTTGACAGGTTCAGCTGTTGAAGTGGGTTAGGAACAATCGTGCTGGAGTATTTTCTTCTGCTGAAAGGCAGAATAAAGGATACTGGACTACACACACACACTGCTACTTCCAAGAAAGAAAAACAAAACCCTGCAGGATTTATGAACTTGCCCGTATATCACGGTCCTCTCGGCCCTTTGTACTTCCTCTAATCTGCTCCAAACAAAGCGTGTATCTGTTCCAGGAAGTCCTGACAAGCTCTGTGGAATGACACTCTGAGTCACACCACTAATTCATTACTCTCTACCTACACAAATCCCTCGCATTACCGTTGACAGAGCTGCATTTAACACAGCAATGCTTCAAAAAACATTGCATCTTTGTCAGTTTTCCAGCCAAAAGAACAATCCCAGCTACAAGATAGCAGAGCTCTATGCTACACTGTAACAGACAATTTGAAGCTCCTCCAAAGCTGTGATGCTTTAGTTGGGGCTCTACACTTTAGACACAGACTACCCTGCAATTTAATACTAAAGGCACTGCTCACTTTACCTTTAGTGAAGTTTATCATGGGGAAAAAAGTCAAAACTCATCAGAACACTTCCACAAAAGTGAAAGAACACTTTTTTTTTCCACAGAACAAAGCATGCTCTCCAACATTAAATACTGAAACACGTTTCATGGTACATATCACAACAAGACATGGAATCATCATCTCTCAAATACAACAGATGCATGAAAAAAAAACCATAAAAACAAATCTGGAGCTCTACAGAAACATTCCACTTATTCATTTCTCTTGTCCCTTCTTCAGACATCAATTCACTGGAATTTTAGAAATCAGTATTAAATAGCACAATATGAATTACTTTTGCAATTTAAACCCCCACAGAACTGCAGAAGAACTTTAGTTTTCACCTTACTGCATACCCCAGAGCTGAAGTGACACCTCCACTGTACCTTCCCCTGTACCATGAGCACAACCATTTCCACCAGTTACTGTCTGTGTGCTGACAGGGGTACCTGAAACAAATGGAATAACTTCTGTTGATGGTTTGAACTGGGTGTGAGATGTTCATCATGTACTTCTTCCAACAGAATATTCAGGGCTGGCACTGACAGCAGCTTATCATTATCTGTACTGCTCCAGCACATGGAACATTCAAATACAACTATTTAAACATTACAAACCCATTACTACAAGTTTCATATTCTCTCAAATGCTCAGTTTATAAAAGAAGACTAAGAAAAAAAAAAGAAAATAAAAAAGCCTACTTACAAGAGGGGAATTTCAACAATGAGCTGGATGAGGCAACACAGCAACTCCTCTATGAGGTCTTCACACTCTACTCCTAAAAAAGAAACACAGCAAAGGATTTCTGGGTTTTCAAATACCAAAACAAAGTGAAGATTCAAAAACACAAATGCAGATGATCAATATCTTAATTAAGGAACAAACACCAGAAGTTCTAGCTGTTAAAGGAGATGGGATTTTTTTTCCTGAAATAGAAAGCACTTGAGATTATTAACAGGGAAAATGGTGATGCCTTCTCTTTTTTACATTAAAAAAGTAACTAATAACAACTGCATAAATTAAATGAGATGCTGGTATTGTGGGAATGTGCCAATATCCAGCACATCAAGCCTTCCTTTACTACTTACAGAAGATCATATAAAACAGTGTTATTACTAACAGCTGAACTAACCATGGGTGATCTCTCACTGGTCAACACTTAAATGTCCTCTCAAAATTCCTGCACTTCCCACTCAGTTTTTTAAACCCAAGCAAAGAATAAGCAGATACAGTTTCATCTGTCTAATATACACTGAGCAACATTATAAAAGAATGTCAAAAGAATGTAGCTGCTGAGCATGTCACTGCTGCTTCAGAGTAATATAGATACAATTTTTTCATAAATACATATTTATTTATTGAGGAAGTTTTACACATTTCAATGACAAGTTGGTGCATTTTAAGGGAACAGAGATGATTCTCTAGTCATATGCAACATGATAAAATGCATGCAGTGATTCAGAATTATTTAAAAACTTGCAACCATTCTAAGCAATAAAGATGGTCACATTTTACATCAGCAACTTTTAAAAGTAACTGTAACAAAAGACTTTTAAGACTCACTAAGAAAAAAGTTTATTAAACCACTTCAAGTTGTCACATAAAAAACTCCAGAAGATAAACCTCTTGGCTCATCGGGATTTATTCTGCTCTCAAAAATAAAATTAGGATGAAAAACCTACAACAACATAAAGAAGTGGAGGGTTTTACAGTGCTGCGTGGCTTAAGAGTAGCATAGCTGATCCCCTGCATTACAGCATTGCAGCACAATAATTACCCAAATGCCTGTTTATTTTGTATTTTCAAATAAATAAGTCCTGCCATAAACACAGCTTTATAGCCAGGTTACAGCAGTGTTACTCTGCTGCTTAACCCAAGTTTGTTCTTGAATCCAGAACACAATTTTAAGAAGCACACCAGGGGGAATATTCACTATAAAGCAAAATTATTTCTTTCCACAATCAGTTTATTAAAAACACATTAAAAATTGTCACCTAGTGAACTGCACATTCTAAAGGAAATCAGGTTTTTATCACGGAAACATGGTTTCCTTTATATAGAATCCCCCATGAGCAACACAATGCAGCTCCTGTTAGTAAAACCAAGAACTGCTCAGAGTGTTTAACCTTGGACAGAAACCACAGCCAATAATGGAGCACAGATAATATATTCTAAAGTAACTTGAATGTGACATTTTCCTAAGGCTTTCTGAACCTAGAAAATGCTTATAAAGCAAGACTGTTACTAGTTCCCAACAGGTACCTAATTTTTTCTCCTAACAGAAGAAAGTGAGAAGAAAAAGGTTAAAAAAGTAAAGTGAGTTAAAGTTTTTAAAACACATCATTTTATTCCGCCACACTGTATGCACAACTCATAGGAACAGAGAATAGGGTTATTTGAATATGAAAGAAGGCTTTTCCCTCAGACAATATACAAAAAAAAGGAAGAAAACACTGAGTTAGCATAGTCATGTAGAATGAAAGATGCTATTTAAAATAATTTTTTTTAAAAAAGCTTAATTGCTGTAATCAATGTCATTCAGCTACAGTAATTATTGTATCCTTTTCCCAATTGGGGCACACACATTCTTGTTTAATTTTCATCTTGCCAAGACAATGAGGAGGATGCAAGCCAAATCTATAATGTGAGAGAGAGCCATAAACACGGAACACTCTGTGTTTTCACAAACAATGCCTCTTTCAATAGCAGGATAAAGACAATACACACAAGATTCATTCACATTAATAGATCACATACTTGGATCAAAGACCTGTAAAGCCTTGGGGAAAGTAAGTACAGGGTGAACCTGTCCAGATAAAATTAGAGCAGGGAGAGGAATCGTAAGTGCATCTTCCAAACTCCACTGCAGAAGTGACTGCAGTTACACAGGTATTAAAATGTCAGGTTATGCTGAAGTACCATTTTTTCATCAGCTATATTTAAGTCCTCAAACATGGATTACTTCATTTTGCAAGTAATTTGATTGATTTTGACTTTTTGGTGGGGTTTGTTTGTTTTGATGGATATATATATGTCCACATTTCTAAATTTTTTTTGTAATACAATTTTTTCATTTGTTTTTACTTTTTCAAAGTTACACACATTACAGACACTGGATTAGCACATATTACACAGGTAAAATGGCTCATGCAGAGCAAAGTAGAGATGCCCGGAGGCCCCAATTCTAAAACGAGTCCAGCTCCATCATCTCAAGAACCTAACTACTACATTGGTAAGACCTGATCTGGTGGATGTGCTTAATATCAATATCAGTAAGATATTCAGGGATAACAAGGTATATCCTTTTCTTAGATGCTACTTGTTTTTCTGCCCTGTTGCTCATACAGAACCTGGACACAAGCAGTGAAATAAATAATCCTTTGCAAAACGGATTTACAGCTTTCGTAGGTTTTGTGGTTTGATCTTCAGCTCTAAATAATCTCAAAAATTTACAATTTGTACTTATGAGTGATAATAATGAATACATAAATTGATTGCCTTCCCTCATTTCCTTTATGTGAAATTATGGGATACAGACAGTGGAAAGATGAATGATTTGTGTTAGTGGGACTAACTCCAGCTTCAGCTGAGCAGATGCTGACTCCTGTCTGGGATTTATTGATATCACGAAATTTTCAGCTGAAAATATGAGTTTAGTTTCTCTGTGGATTTTCCTGCAATCAAAATTTTGCAATATTCTCCAAAATTATAAGCAAATTCCAGTTATGGATGAAGAGGCAAAGGGTGCACTTCTTGGGCTAAAGAACCATCTGAAACTTCTCAAAAAGAACACATTTCTGTTAATGGTAGGCTTCTCTTGAAGGAAATCAATAACAGCACTATTAGCAGGGACTCAACCCAGGGCAATTTATTCATTAGGCTAAAGCACACCCATGCACTCAAACCTCAAAAAAATCCCATTTCATGACACAAAGCACAATTGCACAGCTTTCTTCTGAGCCTCAAGCTCAGTCTTGCAGTAAAATGTACAAACTGGACATTCAGGAAAAGTGAAAGCATATGAACTGCAAAATCTGTGAGGAGAATCCAGATAAGGCAACTATAAAAAATGCTACTGAACAACCATGGCCACGTCATACACAGTTTATATTTCAGAGCAGTCAGTGACAGGGATATTTCCCACACACAGCACTCTCATACATTATAATTATACACTTCTCCCTGACACACCAAATTTCCTGGAGCAGGTGCCTGACTGCAGGAGGAGCATCCTGAGGTGCTGACACTGCAGTTACATGCTCTGAGCTCCCAGGCATTGAACCTAAATCTGAGAGCATGGCACCAGAAGATACTGTCCAATCAGAAGGATAAAAATGTGATGTTCATAGGGAAACAAACACCACTACAGAGTGATTTCCAAAGGAGTTGTGAGATGATCCTGAAAAGAACAATAACCTTTTCTCAGAAGGCTAAGAGACTGAACAAAGCACATGAAAATGGACCACAGGGTAGAGAGGTTGTTTGTGCTGTTGGGTGGTTGCACTGTTCTTTCCAATAACTACTGACCAAGCAGTAAGGAAATACAGAAACTTCAAAATTCAGATATTGTATTAAAACTTTTTTTAATATGGATATTTTGTTTACATCATACAGTTCATATAATGATGTCTTTCATAAGGTTTGGTTTATCATGCTCTCAACTGAAGAATTATAAATAATGCCAAACTCTGGTAAATGAAGAAACAGTAACGACTAAGAACTTAATTTTTAAAAGGCATGTTCATCAAAGATAGGAAATTTTCCATAAAAGTACTAATAAATCTATGTAAAATTAAGATGAATATAGGAATAATAATATTATAATAATAGATTAATAATGTTATAATAAATATATAATAATAACAGGAATATTCTACTTTCCAAAAAGTAGAAACCAAAAATTCAAGAAAGCAACACTTAATTATAAAAATACAAACAAAAAACCACTTAATTTTCTTCTGCTCACTTTTAACAGGCCCTAACACAACTACAGTTTATTACAATTCATTCATGATACTTCACCTTCCTACAGCTGAGCACAAGACCTATAGGAAGGTATATGCCTTATTACCACCCTCTGTAGATATTTAAAAGTAAGATATTTAGGAATCAAACCCAATGGCTGAGTAACCTCACCATGTTATGAACCTCACCACCCTGAGGAAGTTCACAAGAACCATCTCAAACTGGAAACCCAAAGAGGGGCCGAGGAGCAGCTCATTTCCTGCCTCGCCAGCAGACCACACACAATTACCTTCCTAATCAACAACATCCCATGAAAAATCTGCTCAGAGGTAATTGCTAAGTACATTTGCCATCAATATGCGCAGAATTATTATTAGTAATAAATGTCACTGTGAATTACAGTCAAGTGCTACTAGACATGGTATAAACATGGGTCTGCCCTGGTGACAAGAATCACTTTCCGTATCACACTGCGAGGAACTCCCAGTGCAAGGAATAAAGATCACAGGGGTTCCAGCTGACAAAAGTCTCAGCTTTTCCACCCATCCCACTGTGGCATGCTGTACACTGAAGCAAGAGGTGAGCCATTTTTTTAATCCAGGAATAAACCCACAGACAGCCTGCAGGGATAGCTTATACACAAGCAGATATTCTTTTCCAATGCATCAGTGAGCTGACAGCCTTCCTGGAGATCACTCATCACAGTTTAAACACATTAAACCATTTCAACATGTAGCACTTAATCCTTTGGCACCACGATTCTAATTTCCCCAGAGCACTGGCAGGCGCCAAGGAGTTAAACAGATTTTAATGAACAGTTTTCACTGCTGGATGAGCAAGCACTATTCGGTGTTCTCAACACGTGTCCTCGTTGCAGGAAATCCACAGTCAGACACTCTGGGTTGTTCTCACATCATCCAATCACACTGCCCTGGTATTCTGAGACTTTTTAGGCTTCATGCAACAGACAACATGCAATTATACACTGAACAGTACTTTGACTTGGCAGTGCTGGTTTAGCCATCTGACCTGATGATCTGACTTGATGATCTTAGAGGGCTTTTCTGGCCTAAATGATTCCACAATTTACACCAAAGCAAAAGAAATCTAGGCTCACATTATCCATCATGCACTTTGTGAGAGCATCCTGATACAGGGCTACACAAAGATTTGTTGCAGACAGTGTTCAGACTGTCTTTTTGCTGTAATGCAACAGATTTTGAATGCATTTGTATTGTTCTTATTCAAAGACAACATCTTCTTCCTTGAGCATCTCTCATCTCGTGTAATACACACTCCATTTCCTGGACATGACCCCATTTTAGTGATTCTGCCTAAATTCTCTGACTGTTACTGCATTCTTGCATAAGCTATTGCCCCCAAACCAAATTTTAGCAGTTGCTTTCTCAAGGGGTCAATTCTAACCACAGGACTGTTACTTTCCTTCAGCAGATCCCTAAAAATAGCATTAATTCCACTCTGTGGCTGCTGTTGGTTTATGAAAAATATGTGAAAAGATGCATTAAACTGCAATATCAATGTTTCAATGTTCACACCTGGTCACCTTCACTGCAATTCTGTTCTGTTCCTCTGAAGAGGACCACTACCACCTTTCAAACTGTATGGACATCACTAAAGCCCAGGGAGGTCTACAGCACCACATCCCAACAACTGTTCAAAAAAAGCCAGATTAAGCTAAACCAAACTCTGTAGTACTTAATTTCTGGTTCGAAAGCAAAGTTTGGGATTCTTAGTCTAAAAAGACATAGACTCATAGAATTATTTGGACCTAAAGCATCTGAGGGAAAAGACCCTTAAGATCAAGTACAACTGTTAACCTAACTCACTAGTCCAGCACTAAACCATGTCCCTACAGTGCCACAACTACAAACATCAGGACATTTAAGTTTCTCATGGGATGTTTGTTTCACTAGCACTTATGTGTACCCACCATATGAGCTTGGTCCTGCTTTCTCTTCGTAAGTAAAATGAAGTTGCAGCTCCTCTTCTGACATTCGACTGATGAACACCTTCAGCAAACAGCAAATAATGAACAGTGCGTTGTGAGCCTGCCAGATAAAGAGGTGGCTGGAAAAGAAGCAGGAATAAACAAGTATCAGTAATGCTTCACCACCAAACATGCATCAAAAACCACGAAATAGATGTCAGAGTGGACAAAGTTCTACAGTTGAAGCAAGGAAAAGCCAAGATGTTTAAGCAGGGAGTCTGCAGCTGATGTTACAGAAAACACAATGGGAATGTATTCAAAAGTAGTTTAGAAAATACAACCTTATCCCTAACTACATTTGTACCATTAAAAACATCACAGTAGACAGAACTCTTTGAAGAACTCACCAAACAGTTCAGCAAACTTCTAGAGGTCTCTAGACCCTATGGGCTCAAGGCACACAGACATTTGAAAATTTCCAACAGGTTCAAACCTGAAAGCTCCCTGGCTCCCTGAACCCTAGCCCTTTTCCCAAGCAAACAGCCTTCAGGTGACAGTAGGCATTTATGGACTTCATGACACCACACAGCAGGACCTTCTTATGCAACACACACAAGTATTTTACAAGCTTTCTGAATGAAAGGGAATACAGCTGCACAAATTCTTTTTGAGTTCCAGTAAGCAACTGCTGGGGGGCCCATGCAACATCAGAGTCAACCATTGCCCAAAGCTGTGCTGTCAGTGTATCTTAGGATTAAAACAGCAACAGCTACCTGGGCACGAGTAATTTCTTATTTTTGATGCAAGCAAAAAACTTGATGGCAGTCCTGGGAACAAGGAGGAATTCCAGCCCCAGATCTGATGAAAGTGAGACATTTCTCTGTGGGTGTGAGGGAGGGAAAGCCTCCTGCAAAAAAACCCCACAGTGCTGCACAAGTAACCTCTTGGAGTTCTCTCCTACTGCTGAAAGGGGCAAACAAAACCAATACCAGCTGCATGACATAACTTTAAAGCAGTATTTTGATACATACTTACATATTTATAGATATTTAAAGTATTTCCAAGATAGCATACTGGCTTGTACATTAAGTTCAGCTAAAAAGTTCAGACAATTTTTAAACATCTCTAAGCCAGTAGTACCCATAGCTTACACCATCTGTATGAAAATGTGTTCATCTAACACACAAATATGTATTTTCCCCAGTAACCTACTTACCTATTACACTTAATTCTGTGTTTAGAAAAGTGCTAGACATTTGTTCTGTTTCAAACAACAATTTAAGAGAATGCTACAGTTTGTGAGTACGTTAATTAGCAGAGTAAAAAAATTCAAGAGCTAGCAACAAAAGGAACATTTAAAAAATTAAATGGCACACACAGCTCTTTTCCGGGAACTTACTTCTGACATTCTGCTGAAATTTTTAACTCTTTGGTTCTAGAAAGAAAGACTTTAATCAGTGATCCAAGGTTTCCTGTTCGAGGATTCTTCTCAACTAGATGAGGAAAAATAAAATACAATTACAAAGCATGCACAAGCTGACACTATCTATCTAGTTCAAATAATATACAGAAAAAAACCAAATTTCAATGTATTAAATATTTCTAAATAAAGCACAGTATGTCTTGTTTTTCTGTACAGGCATTCTTCTTTCAAGATTCTCCAGTACTTGGTTTACTAGTTCATTAATGTTCTCTAAATACTATTAATCCCACACTTAAAATATCCCAAACATGGGATACTCATACTGCTTCCTTTCCCAGACTTGTCTGCAGCACCTGTCAGAAAACTGGGCAGGTCTTCACAACTACCTTTTACCTTCTCACAACCCCACTGATCACATTTATATCATCCCTTCCTTTCACCCTCCAATTCTTTTCCCTTACTGATAAGCTTAAAGGGCAAAGGGAAAAAGACATAGTAGAGATGGAATTATTTGTTTGTTTGACATGACTTGCAGTCATATCAAGTTCTGTAAAACAGTTAACAATGGAAGTAAAGGTTTGGGATATGCAGAAACACATGCTTTACACTGCTTTAACCTTACTAGGGCAACCTATAGAAATAGAATGCTAAAGGCATGAATGTGCACAGGGATGCTGTTTCCCAATTTTTCTGGTAAAGTACACGGAAAAAAGATGGCACAACATCTCACCTAAAGACTTGCAGACTGAGATTGTGGCTTCTTCCAAGAGCTTTAAATCAGCACTAGGTAGGAGGAAAAGAAAACAAAAATAGTTACACAAGCAATTGGTTTCCTGTACTTGAAGTGAAAATACATTCCAAAACAATAATAAAATCTTTCTATGAATCACTTAATTTTAGTCATCCATTAGCTTGTTGAGGTCAGTTTGTCCAACCTCCCTGCTCAGGCAGGACCTCCTAGAGCCAGCAGCCCCAGACTATGTCCAGATGGCTTTTGAGTATCCCCACAAACTCTCTGAGCAACTCATTCCAATGCTCCATCATCCTAACATCAGGCAGTGCAATATTCTTTTGAAGTACAGCAACTATAAAACAGGAAACTAATATTCAAAAGTGAATTGTTCATCAGAGTGAAATTATGTCAGTGTCTTCTCCCAGGGAATGAGGGACAGGATGAGAGAAAATGGCCTCAGGCTGTGCCAAGGGAGTTTTAGGTTGGATATTGGGGAAAATTCCTCCACGGAAAGGGCTGGCAGAGCTGCCCAGGGCTGGGGTGCATTCCCCACCCCTGAAGGGGTTTAAAAGCCATGTGGATGTGGCACTTGGAGACAGGGGTCAGTGGTGGCCTGAGCAGTGCTGGGGAGTGGTTGGACTCCATGGTCTTCGTGGGCTTTTCCAACCTAAACAATTCTGTGATTCCATGAGCATTTTATTACTGCTGGTTTTGCAGCTTCAGTGCTGCCATGCTCAGTTTGGTGTCACTGAGAATACAAATAGAACAGCAACCTACAGAAAGAACCTGAACTTCTTTTACATGAAATTTCACACGAAATGACGCACTTTTAAAAACATGAAAAAAAGAAACCTCAATCTGACATTTAACCTCAGGCTAAGCAGCTCTTTCCTTTTAACTAATGTTACAAACAATCACATCAGATACAGCAAACTGTTTGTAACTTCATTATTTGCCTCGTGATACGCCTCAGAAAAACATCATCTGAAAAGAACAATAAAGCACTAAAGCAAAACCTGACAGCAACCACTGAAAGCACACCAGCTGCGTCAAACTCATACTTCTGACCTAGCAGTGCAGGGCAACAGATTCTCAAAAACATCCTTAACAGATGGGAAAACAAGACAAATCATCAGATACTGTGTTCAATGCCACACTGAGCAATACAAATATTAATGACTAAAGGGCATCCTGTTCCACCAGTCTCACCATTAAAATTTCTTCCTTCTATTTTGTCTGAATCCACCCTCCACTAGTTTAAAACTATCACCTCTTGTCATATCATGAAGGCCCCAGTGCTCAGGGTTTTGGAAGAGATGGTAGAGCCTCTATACAGACTGAACATACAGCCTGACCTTCAAGGACTTCTGAAGTTCAACAAATTGAAGGGCAGTCAAAAAAATTTAGTTCAATGCTTGCAGTCATAACACAGTCCTCCTCTCTTTTTGAAGTCGAGTGAAATCTTTTTAAATTTACATGGTAATCCAGTTTACAGCATGCTATTGCATCAACCTGAGATTATCAGCAGTACTGTGTGGGAAGCTGCTAAACCAGCTCCAGTGCTGAAAACTCTGTGGAACCATGCTGTTGGAAGCTGTAACGTTTGAGCTGCTCCCCAACACATGACGACTAGAAGATACTGTAGAAAGAGCAGTTAAAAGAATTATTTCAAAACCCTTCAATAGGAAACTATTCAAGACAGAGACATCAAACGAATTAAATTTTAAGATGCCTGCAAATTTTCTTATGTATGACACTAATTTACTGTGTAGTGAGCTGACAGCTGAGACAGCTCTTCACCTACGGCTGAATATCCTAAGACAACTTTAGATTAAGCAGATTGGCTTGTCCTGATATCAATTACCAGCATTCATTCTTCTCTTAAAAATTGCTTTGAAACACAAGATTCAGAAAGAACAAACTTACACTTTGATATATACTTTAAAAACATTAGACTTGGTCTCAAAGGTGGTCTCTTGTTCCAGCACTACAAACATGCAGAGTAATTAAAAACAAACGGTATTGAGCAAGAACACGCCACCAGCAACTATGGACAACACAGTTTTCTAGGTCTGTGTGACCCTACACTTTTTTAAAAAAACAAAAACTTCTAAATTTGCCCAGCTGGCTGCTTGTCATCAGGATTTATTCCTTCCCAAGACCTGGCAGGCAGGCAGGGTGAATATTACAATGGACAACAACTCAGCAGAGAGTTCTTAGGTACTGAAAAATCATCATCTAACACAACGTGACCCCTCCCACTATCCAAAGATCCTGGGGACACAATCAGAGTGATTATTGTAATTGCTCCAGGATTTAAACCATAAATGCAGACATTCAGCTTTGAATTATGGTTCATTTTCTCCCTAATTTCTAAGGTTAGGTTTCAAAGTATAGCATTCTTACAGATTTCTTTTTCTTCTCTTTGAGTTATTAAAACCCACACAAAGTCCTCAAAAAATTTCACAGAGCTGTTCAATTTCTATAAGGTGCCAGGATCAAAACCAGTGGCAAAGCAAGCAAGGCTTTCAGATCTTCAGCAAAGCTTTTAACACTCGAGTAATTCTTTTTCATACTAATTTGAAGTTTAGCGCTTAAAAATTAACTACAGCCCACTGCCTCTTATTCATACAACAAGAACACAAAAGTGAATTTTGCTGCACTCAAGACTAGGCAACAGCTACTGCAAAATTTCAGTTCACTCAAAAGAAACACCTAGTGAGGGAATTACAGCAGAAGTATCACCCCAATAGAAACAGACCAGTGAAATACTCAAAACTGTTACATCCCCAAGGGTGGGATCATGGAGACAATATTGTACAAAATTAGTACAATTAGAGGCGTACAAAAAATAGCAGCTCATTCCTAAGTACCTTGGGCCAAACTTAGCAGTGACTTTCTTTCCTTTGATTGGGCAGGAAAGAGAAGTGAGAGACATGGGAAAAGCTGTCTGGGTATTTTCTTGTGCAGTGAAGAGACAGAAGGTAAACCACATTAAGATTTGCGTTGAAGATGCCAGAGCCAAGATTCACAAGGTGGCACAAAAGAAACAGTAAAACCAACTGTGGCACCAACTTTTCTCTACAGTCCCTATGGAAATGACATCTGGTAATGAATGAATGTAAGAATGAAAACACTGAAACATCTGTCCTTTCATTAAGCCACACAGAACACTACTAAGTACTTGAATTGTATTTCAGCTCTAACAAGAGCAAGGACTGATAAAATGAAGCTCCTTCACTGCATTCATCAGAAATAAAAGTTCCAATTCTCTCTGAAAACCCTCAGCTGAGGAACACAGACCAACCTGTTGTCAAATATCTGTCAAATACGTGTCTGGGGCACAAGACTGATGAGGAGCAGCTGCAGGAGCTGGGAAAGGGGCTGAGCCTGGAGAAAAGGAGGCTCAGGGGGGACCTTGTGGCTCTGCACAACTCCCTGACAGGAGGGGACAGCCGGGGGAGTCGGGCTGTGCTCCCAGGGAACAGGGACAGGAGGAGAGGGAAGGGCCTCAGGCTGGGCCAGGGGAGCTTTAGGTTAGACATGAAGCACAATTTCTTCATGGAAAGGGCTTTCCAGCCCTGGCACAGCTGCCCAGGGCAGTGGTGGAGTTGCCATCACAGAAGCGATTTAAAAGCCATGTGGATGTGGCACTTGGTGACATGGGTTAGAACACATAAAAGGAAAGGACAGATTTGTTAAGGATGAAGTGAGTGTAAAATATTCCCTGCTCTGTGAGAAACATATGGTATATCTACAACATGAAACAGATTATCTATTGCTAGTAATAAAAAGGCAGTAAGTATGAAAAGTCAACTCTGCCTGCTGCTTGATGGCTCTGCGGAGCATCACTGGGAGAAATCCTAGAAAGGCACTTCAGCAACATCCAGGAAGTTCTGCCCTGGACAAGACACCTCTGTGGAAACTGGTCACATATGGAACAAACTCTGAGCCCAGAGCAGCTGTGGCTGCCCCTGGATCCCTGGAAGTGTCCCAGGCCAGGCTGGACAAGGCTTGGAGCAACCTGGGATAGTAGAAAGTGGCCCTGCCAATGCCAGGGGGTGGAATGGGATGATTTTTAAGATCCCTTCCAATTCAAACTGTTCTGGGCTTCTGTGACACCAGCTGCAAGCCACGGACCTTTAGCAGCACGATCACAGTGACCTGGGTGAGTTTGCACATGTTCTACAACTGGCACAACCTGCACTGAACCACCTCAATTTCAGAGAGCAGTACATATTTACATATGCACCAGTTCTACAGTTTTCCAAGAAATGAACAAAAGGTATCACCTGACGTGGGGATTCAAATAGGCTGTGAACATACAGGGCAAACAGAATAGATTCAAAGCAGAATATTCTTAACTATACAGACTTTACTGGTTCACTTGGACTCTAGAAAATTTGTGAGGTGCATGTTTGCTTCCCATACACTTTAGGAAAAAAATTCCAGGCTTCACAGGAATTCCTCCCTCATCATGTGGTCTGATGGCCAGCATTTCCAAAGTACTTAATAAAAGAAATAAATTATTTTATTTGCTTTTCTTTTATGCAGAGGCTAAGTCTGCAGATTTCAGCAGAACTAAAATTAATAACAGTGAAATTTTCTTCCTTGGTAGCACAGACATGTTTAAAGAAAATTGGCTTGCCTTTGTTTGTTTTAAAGGAGGAAGCAGGAGAGGTTTTACAGTGGCAGTGATTATTTTCTGTAACATTTTAACACCATGTAATAAGAATATTTTGCACACCAATTGTCACTAAAAACCACTCTATATACACAGGCAGCATCTCTGTGACTGCAGCTATCACACATCAGTGGTGAAAGCAAAGAGTAATCAAGGATAATCATTACTTCGTTGGGATTTAATCACTTTGTGTTTGCAATCACTCATGACAGTCCAAGTTTTTTCATCAGGAAGTTAGTTTTCTGTAAGAAAGCCTCTTTTTAGTAAAGGTGGGAAAGAATGGCAAATTGAGCAGTCTGTTAGTCCATAAAATTTCATCATTTTCATTGACTGCAGATTTTTATTTCAGGCTTCTTATGACCAAAAAGCAGGATCCTGCAGCCAGCTATTCTGGCGCGTATTGTAAAAAACATTACGTCCAAAAAGAAGAGGATGGGAAAAAGAGAAAAAGTATACTAAAAAAGTGACATTATAAATAGGATTATTTTTAAATGGTTGTCTTCAGCTGCCTTACTTTATAACAATCAGTCTTCAGCAAGACCATAATTATCAAGACAGTAAAGGTTGTTTCCTGATGGCAGCCAACTTTGAGGAAGGTGGTTTTATCCGCTTGTCCTTTAGCAGCACCACAATATGTTTCAAAGTTGCAGTGGCTTCTGTTAAAGTATCTCCACATAACAAGAGAAAACATTCTGTCTAAAAGCTGCAATTATAAACATACTCACATCACACCTGCCCTCAGCACGGTAAGAAAAAGACCCAAACCAAAGCAGACAAGTACCCCTCTAAAAAAGGAAGGGGAAAAAAAACAAATCAAGCCACTTTCCTGACAGTTTTTTCCTCATAGGAAGGCCTTTTTTCTTTGCCATTGAACACAAAACAGAAGACCCAGCCCATTTACTAAATTCATACTGTGGAAATGCTGATTTTAATGGACTAGTTGGAGGACAGACATCAAAGAATATAAGGCAGCATATGATTTATTGTACCGTTTAAAAAATGTACCACGTTAAGGCAACATAAAAGCTTCTCATTTTTATGTCTTTCCATTAAAGGCCCATGCACATTATTCTTGAATCAGCAACTCATGAATAACTCTAGGGAAGGAACAAAGCAGAACAGTAAATATTAAGCACATGATTTTCAGCAAGTTCTGCTTTAGTTAACTTTAAGTTTTCCATCAGAAAATAATTGTAATTAATACCACCACTAAAGAGGAGGCTGCATTCTTGGTAGCAAATCATAGAAAAGCCAGACAAACACAAAGTCTGCCTAGACTGAGAGCTAACACTCCAAAGCAAACCTCATAGCTCTTAATCCTGACAGTAACTAAAAAAATTCATCCAGAAAAGCTGTCTTTAATTTTTCCAATATCCAAACACTACTGGACTGATAGGTCAGTCACCTGAAGTACAGAAGTGGCAGATTTAAGAGGTTCTATACAATTTTAATTCAGCTCCCACAAATCCATTCTGTGCAACAANAAAAAAAAAAAAAAAAGAACATGCAGGAGTGTGAAATTAGTGTACCAAGTACTTCCTAATGGCTGAAACCAGAAATGTCTCAGCAGACACTTCAACAGTACCTGCTTGACACGTACTGCACATCTGCTTTATGGAAGGGGATATCTCAATAAGCCTTTTACAGTGAAAAGCACGAGGCAACCTAAAACTAAACTGCTGGAAGCTGTTCCTTTGACTGTCATTTATGTCTGCACCACTTATCTGCTCCCACTCCTGGACTGTGAAAGGCCCCAGTGGCTTTTTTACCTGCTAGATACCCAGGCTGGCTCTGGCTGTTACTATTCACTCGTGCCACCGGAGTCACAGGCATGGAGCAGGGATTCTCCATCAGCCCATTCCAGACAACTGACAGCTGATACTCCCTCTTAATATTTGCCTAATTATTAAGAAAATCAGCAGTATGAGAGGAAGACCAAGCAGCCCAGAAAGGCAGAATATTAGACCCTTGCAGGCAGCTCTGATTGACCACATACTCTCTTGTTCATTTTTGGAAGGCACAGCAGGTTTAAGCAATCCCACCTTTTAGCTCAACAGGCTGCTGTGCCCCAAAAAATCCATCCTTCATCGTGCCAGAATTGCTTTGTGGTGCCAAGCTATGAATCACCATAGGGGATTATCTTGGCTGAAAAAATAAACACTTCTGCTGTGTTTTCCAGATAGATTAGCCCCTGATTAAACCCACAAAAGAACAAAATAAACACTGGAAGAGATAGTGATAGGGCAAGAGAATCTTGCATCAATGTTGCTGACAGAGATACAGCAACCTTGCAGTTGGCAGCACTGGTAATTGGCAAACTTTATTCCATGCAGAAAACTACCTTGTGTTCTTCACAGAAACAGACCAAGTCAACAGGACTGAAAAAACAAAACCCAGTGGAGAAGACATGGCTGAGGAAATGAACAATGCTAAACAATTTCACATGGAATCAGAAAAAGAGAGGTTAACACATTCAGTCAAGTAGTGGTCAGAAAAAAAACCTAAAGAGAAAACCATGAAGACAAAACATGGATAAAAGGAGGAAGAGATCAACCAAACTGAAAGGGGAAAGAAAGGAAAGCAAAACAAGAACAAATGAAGAAATACAAAGTGCCAAGACACACAAAGCATAAGAAAATGAAGACAGCAGAGCACAGACAGTGGTGCTATTTTAAGATCTGGTATCATGTCTTCATGCTTCTCAGAGTAGCAAGACAGTAATTGCCCATGTCTCAAGCCAAGGCACTACTGTTCTTTGTGTTCTTTGCTACTGCAAAGCAAAGTACTAGTCACAAGTTCCTAGCTAGAAAAGCATACATGGAGAAGTGCTAAAAACCCCACAAACTTTCTTACACACACTGATTCAGATTTCCCTTGGAAGCCTTCCTTGAAGATACTGTTTCCTTGCTAGAGCCAAGTCGTCTTGATAACAAGGTAAATTTGTTGGGCATCTGCTGCTGAAAGGAGCAAATCCTTCCCTAGCCCCATCACTTCCCCACCTTGCTGGTTTTTGCTTGGATAATTTGGGTTCAGCTGATTGCTTTTCCTACCAACATGAATTTTTCTATCACCTTCTCTTCCAACGTTTTTCAGTGCCTCCTCCCCTATGGTACTGACATACGTGGGACAGGATTATGTCCAAAGCAGCACCCAGAGAAGACAGCCCTCTTCTCCTTGGGGATCACATCAGTCCCACCTTTGCAGAAACTTCAGGAAATAGATATTTTACCCTGAAGTATCACCAACTGGCTCCAGAAGAAAACAACACAAAACACTTGCAGTTCCCAGTCATACTTGCAATCACTGGTTTTGCAACAGACAACTGGAAAAAGTGAATTTGAAAAGAGAAGAAAACTGCAAAACTCTGTCCTGTATGACAGGTGAAAACTGGCTCCTTTCCACAAATCATAAACAAGCATCTTGCTCCTGTCACTTAAGCCTCATTAAAAGAAGAGTTAATTTGGTAATTTGGAAGATCTCAATCTCAGAAATTGACATTGACCTCTATTGTTCCATTCCTGCAGGCAAGGTTATCTGATATAGACAAATGCTGAGGGTGCTGTGCAGCCAACATCCTGATTTCACTTGCCAATGGTTGTCTCAGGTAGATGCAATAAATGGGAAATTTCTATTTCCTTCCAAAACTAAGCTGCAGAAGAGATGCCTCTAAAAATATTTCTCCTCTAGCTCCCAGGCAAGAGCACCATCTGGTGTTCAGCTAATTAAAGCTTTCAACCTGTGTTTGGATCATTTTATTGGACTGCTTGTCTTTTTAATTATGTTTCTTGCTTGAGGTTTTTTTGTTTGGTTAGGTTTTTGCTTTGTTGATTTGAGTTGTTTTTTTTTTAAGCAAATTTACTCTGCACTGGATCTGAATTCTATGAAACAGGCATAAAAAAGCTGCAAAACAAGCTAAGAAAAACTCCTTAACTTTCATGGGGGAGCAAGGAAAAATAGAACAACCCAAAGAAATTGGTGGGGTTCTATACATAATTATTCCCCCTCAAAAAAACCCAAACAACAGAGTATTATATAAGTTCTTCTTAGAATACTGTCAATCTTATTAGTCATGGCTAGGCTGTAAACAATTCTTGTCTTCAGGGATCTTAGAGGAACAACAACTGCTCATTTGCACACTCCCAATTCTGTTCTGCCCTTTCCCAGCTCTACAGCCCTCCACAACACCATCCCTCCTTCCTAACCTCTGGCTATTCTCTCCAGGCAGAAGCCAAAGTATTTCCTCCTCCTCACTCTTCACAAAAACAGCACCTAGTAAATGCCTCCCAGTTATTTACCTTAACCATTTTCCATTCTAGTTGCCTGAACTTTCACTTACAGAGAAGGACCATTTTATGCTGAGAACTGTAAAAATAGTTTAAGCAAGCCCTGAAGGTATTAATATCAGATTGTTGTTGTAAGACTGATAATCAACACACAGGCCAAGGAATTTAGCAATGGAGCTGGGCTAGTAGAAGTTACAAGAATCTAAATTCTATACTTCTGGAGATGTGCTATGGATCCTCTAAAAAATACTGGGTTTATTGATACCCACACCACTTTCTGGAGTGAAAAGGCATTCAAAGCTTGAATTTTAGGTATTTAGAAAATATCTTCATGGAGAATACACATCAAATTTCTTTTTAAAATGCAAAGAGCCTGAAAAAAAAAAGCCATACCAACTAAACAACTCAAAAGCTAACCTACTATTAAATCATGCAAGAAGCATAATTCACTCTAAATTGAGAGGAAACATTAAATGTTGGAATCTTCAGCAAATCCTGTCAACCAAAGGCTATACCAAAGGAAAAGAAAGCTTCCTAAAACAACGAGGAAAAAAAGTTTCCCCCCAACACTACAGACCCTATTTCTGATCTTTACCAGGAAAATGAATGGCAATTACAGCTACCATGAAGAAGAAAGAAACCCACAGGAATGGAAGAGGTGGTGGAAAACTCTTCCAAACTTAGAAACAACAGCCTATTTTACACAGGCATTTTTGCCTCTGCTACCTAAACCAGGAATAATTAACATACCCACTCATTTGCTTTCAGACTGGTCACTTCTATAAACATACTATCAAAGCCAGCAATGCAACACCCTCTTACCTGTTTGTTGGAGTGGTGAAGCTAAAAGACAGAAGCTGATTCCAGAACGGGTCATTCTCAGAGATGGGCTCTGATCCTGACAGTTTCTGTAAGTACTCATTTTCTGGAAGCTCACTGATGCTGCTGCTATTTGCTCCCATCTTCTTTATTTGGCAAATGTCTTTCTAAATTTTCATTGCTTTGAGGGGAAAAAAAAAAAGAAGAAAGNACTAGTCAGAAATATGTTTTCAAACTGAACATACACAGACAGAAAATTACTAGTTCTGTAAAGGTGCAGCTAATTCCTGCATGCCACCAGTGATCTACACCTTTGAAGTCTCTGCCTTTCCAGAGTAAGCAAAGCTCTTATCATGCTGTTATCAAGCAAGCAAAGGCACTACTGACCATACATGGATCTCCTGACCTCTGTAAAATAATGTGGTTCCTTCCAGGCAACTACTTCAATGGGAAAAAGCCATTAAATGAACTTATCAGAAATACAACTGCTTTTTGATGGAACCCTGCAGAAGCTGGCACTCCAAACCCTCTCACTATATGTGTTGTACTTGATCCGTACTAAGAATGAGAGGCTTTAAATTCTTCATGCTGCTTCTC
>VXBB01016102.1:51138-63293 GCA_013399915.1 Illadopsis cleaveri | reverse complement strand
AGCTGTGGCTGCCCCTGGATCCCTGGAAGTGTCCCAGGCCAGGCTGGACAGGGCTTGGAGCAGCCTGGGCTAGTGGAAGGTGTCCCTGCCCGTAGCAGGGGGTGGAAGGAGATGAGCGTGAAGGTCCTTTCCCACCTAAACTATTCTGGAATTCATTCTGATTCTCTAGTCTGCATCCCACATTTTCAGTGGGTTATGAGGTAAGCCCAGCCAATGAGACCAACATTGAATGTCTGAGGGCAGGAGGATTTACCAGGCCCCATCCTGCTCTCGTGCTGCTTTAAATCATTGCTTCTCCAAGGGTAATGCCTAAAGTGGGGTTTGTGCCATCAACAGCAGGTTCCAAGGAACCCATTGCCTCATTAAAAGGGAAACCCTTCCCAATGCAGCCCTGAGTTTATTCCCACATTCCACGTGGTGTGTGACAGCAAATCCCCAGGCAGGGATCTTACACGTCCCTGTCCCTGGGCCGTGCATGCCAACAGCAAGTCTGCAAACAGCCCAGGTGGGGTGTGACCCTGAGCAAACATTGCCACCTTACAGCAACAATCCTGGTGTGGGGCTGGGCCTGGCATCCACACAGCACTGGGTGGGAATGGCTGCGGCCACAGAGGCGGTACGTGGTCAACAGCACGGCCATAAAACACTGCGTGCCCAAAATAAAAGGTTTGGTAGAGCAATGCCCATGCCAAAAGCAGGCATTGCTATGCCTGTGGGTGTATAAGCACATCTATTCACAACGTGTCAGTTTATGTTTCGTTGTCATCTCAAGGCCAAGTTGGGCAGGGCTTGGAGCAACCAGGGAGAATGGATGGTGTCCCTGCCCTTGGCAGAGGGTGTGACAGGATGACATTTAAGGCCCCATCCAACCCAAACATTCCATGATTATAAAACAACAGCCAAAGAAAGATACAGCACTACAACCTAAAAGCTTTTCTAAAGCAAAAGAATCACCATGGCAAACATGGCCTTCTTGACATTTTCAATTAAATTACTGCAGCCAGATTCACTGAAAACAGGAATAATGGCAGTTTTGTAACAACCAAAACATGATTTGGTTCAGCAAGCATGCTCTAACAATCAGAAGACTGCACAAAGGAGATAATCCCTTCTTTCATGTCTTAGGCAGCTTAATGAAACAGAATTATTTCTCACTGAAGCAGATTTTACTTAACCTAAGTATAAATTAAATTTCTCTTAATTTCCTTTACCTGCAACCTTTGAAGCCACTGTTCTTTCAGCAACAATGTTCTCCATTGTACTGAAATCATGAAGGAATGACTCTGAGGACTGAACCTCAGCAGCATGTCCAACAGCTCCCAGATTTCATCTGGGATATGATGGCTACATCTGGGTAATAACAGCATAATGTGTTACTGTCATTAGATCAGAAACTTTTTTTTCAGTTTAGACATTCTCAGCAGCTGATCATGTGCAGTTTAACACGCCAGAATTTCCTTTCCTTTCAGGATCAGGCCCATCAAAATAATCAGCAACATGAAATTAACTCATTTTTATTTAAGAATTTTTGGCATATACTTGCATTTTTAAATGTCTTTTTCAATTAACTTCTTGGCATCCAGCAACTTGTGCAAACCAACACACAGAAGGTACCACATCCCATTAAGAAAAAATACTTGAAATTAGTTTATTTGAATGATATTTTTTCAAATATTGAATTGTTGATCTTTCATCAATCGTATTTAAATAAAGCCAAGACAGGTTTAATGCTGAAGAGCTTAGGACTAGATTTGCAGTACTTTGGTCCCTTCAGGATGCCAACTCTGAAATTTTCTAGAAGTCTCCAGTGTAAATGAAGCTGCTTCTTGGTCTAGGAGATTCTGGTAGATGTCCACGTGCCACCATCAGGTGCCTAAACCTTTTTTAAATCTTGTTTTTAGCGAGTAAGGAGCACAAGGGAATTTTCTCAGTTAAATTCAACTCACTTGATCAATATTATTCCCTCACATGAGGATTTCCTTAATTTCTGCCTGCTTATTTTTATTAAAGAAGGTTTTGTGCACTCCTTTGCATCCCAGCAGATGGTCTCATGCACCCTGGCCCAGACTTGGGCCTTTGCTTTCACTTGATTTTTATTTAACTATTCACAACACAACAGGATTATTGACCTATTCTTGAAAAAGAATAGGGGCAGGAGAATTATAACACAAACCTCCTGACAGGACTTCTTGTGAAGTGCCTCATACAGAAAGTTCTGTGATGTAGATTGCTCACTTTAGGGTTTAACTGAAGCTAATAAGAGCAGTGGAACACCATTCCAGAGACCATAAACATGTAATCTTACTTGCATTATCTGCCTGTTTTCATTTTGCAGTTTTTTCAGAAGGCCTGGTGTTTAGATACGATGCTGGCACACAGCTGGAAGCCTGGTGCAGCCTGCAGTCTAATGTACTATACACTTTTTTTTCTCTCTTACTGTTCAATGCATTTTCTTCTGTAATAATATCCTAAATAACTTAAAAAAATTAATTATGGAGACTTCATAAATTGACTGAATACACTTACAGATTAAAGGAGCCCCAGTAAAGTTCTTGCTCTACTTTTTGTTGTGTTCATAGCTGTTTAGAGGTGAATATACTCTGAAACTATGCTCCGTTTTGGAGATGCCCAGCATATTAAAACAGCATGGAAGAGACAATCTCTTCAGCAATGCTCAGGATGTCAGAACACGTATTCTTGTTTAGCTGCAGAGCTGCAGCTTGGACTGGGCATGGCTGAGGCATTTCCAGTCTGTGTTCAGTTTTGGGCCCTTCATGAGAAGAAAGATACCAAGGGGCTGGAGCGTGTCCAGGGCAGGGAACAGAGCTGGGGAAGGGGCTGGAGCCCCAGGAGAGGCTGAGGGAGCTGGGAAAGGGGCTCAGCCTGGAGAAAAGGAGGCTCAGGGGGGACCTTGTGGCTCTGCACAACTCCCTGACAGGAGGGGACAGCCAGGGGGGTCGGGCTGTGCTCCCAGGGAACAGGGACAGGAGGAGAGGGAACGGCCTCAGGCTGGGCCAGGGGAGGGGCAGGGTGGACACCAGCAGGAATTTCTTCATGGAAAGGGTGGTCAGGAATTGGAAGGGGCTGCCCATGAAGGTGGTGGAGTTCCCATCCCTGGAGATGTCCAAGGAATAACTGGATGTGGCACTCAGTGCTCTGGGCTGGTGACACAGTGGGGATTGGGCACAGGTTGGACTCCGTGGTCTTTTCCAACCCAAATGATCCTGGGATTCACTGATCCAGGAGGAAGCTGTGATACACTGATCCCATGGGGGGTTATGTTCCAAAGATGAGGTAAGAGCTGATTGGACAGCAATTCCAAACTCAGGTCCGAACAGAGTCACTCATTAAGGGAGAGCAAACAGCATTAATTAATCAAGGTCTCACACGAAGGTGCCTGTGCCTGAGCTCACTGCAAAGTCATGGCTGTGGCTACAGGGGCACATCTGTGGATGCTGCAGATCAATCCACACCAGGCCTGACCAAACCAGGCACTGGCAGGAAATGAGGCACCTCACCAGGGGCACTGGGCAAAATTAGATACTGGAATAATTAATTAGTGAGAGAAATCACTAGAGTCACAAGAATAAGACTGGACCGCAGTGACAGTTCTGGGACTGCCTGTATGAAAAGGTGCATTTTTAAGTCTGCCTGAGGGAGTATTTTAGGGAAATTAAATCATAAAGAACAATCCAAAACTGCTAGAATGGTTTCATTTTGAATCTTTTAAAGAGATCTCTGGTTTGGCAGACAGGAAAAAGCAGGAATTACCACTTTTATTCCTTACTAAGCGCAGGGACACAGTTGGGATGCAAGTCAGCAGCAGAATCCATCTTCTCAGGAGGAGGCAAAGCTTGCCCCGTTCACTTTATCATAAACCCAGTTGTTTTAGGACCTCCTCCTGCCTGGGGCCTGTCTCCAGGTTTTCAAAGATTTTGTCACCACTTGAAGTGTTTATAGCTCTGAACACTAAGAATTCTGTGATTCTGTGTAATAATTGCATGAAGCGACTTATTTTTAAGTAAAATCCTAGTTTATTACAATGAAAATTCCACAAGCATGTTAAAGAGGTTTTAGTTGGATGTCGGGTTTGGTTTTTTTTAAAGCCAGAACTGCACCATTTTAAATCACTGCAACGGAACATAAAGCAGCATTCTCTTGCACCATGCCTCTGCTGCTCCTCTTCAGGAAAATAAAAGGCATAATATTTCAAGGAAAATAATTAAGGGAAGTATCACATCAAGACTTTCTGCTTTCAGTAAGCTAAGTAAATTTTGTATGTAGCATAACTCCTTCAGCTCATCTGTAGATTTGACATGAAAAATCTAAATTCTTCATAGATAACTGATGAGTTTTTGTTGTCACAATGCAGTCCACAGTTCTTCACCAAGAACAGATAAAGCCTTTAAGGTGAAAGCCTCAAGTACTGCACTAGCACTTAGTGACATCAAGATGCTAAGATACATTTACCTTTCACAGATAGATTTATTCTTAAGTTATTTAACCTAAACTCTAATCACACCAAACAGATGGTAGATGCAAAGTAGTTCCAGCAAGAAAAATACAAGAATTTCAGCTTTCAAATATTTTAAATAAACAAATGAGCCAGCTGCCATTTTAGTGGCAAAAGAGACTCTCTTCTGCAAGCAATAAAATCTTTTATTCTGCTAAAATGTGCAAAGAAAAAAGTCTCAAAGTGAGAGGAATATCAACAGTTCATACTGGACACAAGGAAATAAAACCCTTAGGAATTCACTCCTTTAAGCTGTTTTCTTGTCATAAACTTCCATGGATCTTTTTGCAGCACTTCCATTTGGAATGCCATTGCTTTCAGACTGCAAATAAAAAACAGTGTCATTAATGAGATGTCAAATTAGAACTTCACACCTAAAACAGGAACAGCTGGTGACAAAAATGGCTTTTAGAAGCAAGGCCAGTAAAGATCTATGAAGAAATATGAGGCAAGAACCAAAAGTGGTGGTGTCTGTGTAGATTTACAATAATTACTGCTTCAGGGGGAAGGGAGGAATGAGGGCAGTGACAACATTTACAGTACTTGTGTTGTGATAGACAATAAATAATAAAAGCATAATTCATATGCACTAAGCATCCTCCCCCATTACGAGCAGCAGAGCTGGCTGAAGAGAGGGGCTGTTTTTAATCTCTGCCTCACACATCTGCTGTCATTTACCAAATATTTGACTTTTTTTTTTTTTTTCCTCTGAAAGAACAGCCAGTTGTTAAAAAAAATTAATTAACTAAGCTGTGTCAGGATAGGGGCACAACTCCTACTCCTCCAAGACCAGAAGGTGTCTTGAAACAACTGTTTCTAGCTGGCATATTAGTGGTAATTGTTGCTTTCAAGAAAACAGTCACCAAAACATCTGTAAACACACCCGACTACTGGTGCCTGCCCCGAGCTACCACTGGGTGGCTCACCCCGCTTAGCTGAGCGAATTAACCTTACCTTGTGGCTTCCAGATTCATCCTCCTGGCCTCTCCTGGTGGCTGCAGGTCCCTGCGGGTCCCCAGCGCCGCCCCCTGTCCCCTGCCTGGTGTCTGGCGGCTCCTGCACTGCCCTCTTGGGCCAGACGCGCTTGATGAAGGGCGCGATCACCGGGTAGATGTAGGGCTCCACAAACTTCTTGTAGACCCACAGCAGGACAGGGATCACGATGCAGGGGATGCACACCATGGCCTCCTCCTGCTCTGGCACAGAGACGGTGAGGGGGGGAGAAAAAAAAACCAGCTTAGGGTGGCGGTGTTGGTATGCCACGAGGTGAGGAAACAGTATTTACACAGTAAATAAAAAAACCACGTTTGACATTCAAGCCTGATGTTCAAGCGTAGATTATTCTTTCATCATAGATTAGCTGCTAAAGTTTCGAAAATGCTGCGTGTTCCAATGTTATAAAGCCTCCAACAAAGGGGACATTCTTGCCATTTTAACAAAAAAAAACCACCAAACCAATTTCAATTCATCAGTCCAAGAGAGGCAACTAAGAAAAAGAAATTCAAGAAATAAGAGTTTTTGCTTAAACCACACAGAAACAGTTTAAGCAGCAAGCTGCCAATATTAGCCCAGTTCCTGCTATATTAAGAGTCCAAAGGTTTTATTTTGATCAATCCATTTTTATTTAAGGAGAAATTAGACAGCAGAAAGCAAATCCATCCAATGGGTTGTTACCACTGAAGGGCGAGACAGTGGGAAATGGGAAAAATATTCCAGACAGAATTTGAGAGAATTAAAATATGGGTTACTTTCCTCCTCTTGCCCTCACTTGATCCCACACCAACCCCATACAATTAACTATGAGAAAATGAACCATGCCCTCTCTCTGAAACCCCACAAGTCTTAAAAATTCACACCTTGGAGTCTATGCAAAAAAAAAAGAAAAGGCAGAAAAGCAAAGCAAGGAGGGAGAGAGGACCAGCTGGGGAGAGGAAGCAGTTAATTAGAGCTAGACCTGTCCCTGCCAGTGCTGACGAGCAATATATTAGACACAGTCTGCTGCCACACAACTTTGCCCTTCACAGTCCCCCTCTCTAGGCTGCTGACATCTCAATTCTCACAGAAGGAAGCAAAGCAAAAGCTTTCCAAGATGGAGATAGAAGAAGGAGATGTGCATACATCACTAGGAGTTAGTTTTGCTTTCTTTTTTTTTTAAGCTATCCTGAAGATTTTTAGCCCTGTGAAAAAACTAGAGTATCAGTTCCCAGCTGACTACTTCCAGGTTCTGTTCTGGCTGCTTCAAATACAGTTTAAATGTACTTTCTGAAGTCTGAGAGGAATCTTATATTGAGACAACACAAATTAGTTAATTCTTTAAAATTATTTTTTTAAAAATATTTCAAATGCTGTCTCCAACAGAACTTCCTAAATATTAAATTTCCAGCAAAATGTAGATTCATCCAGCAGCTGAAGAAAGTGGCTGGAGGAATCACCTCAGGCTGTAGAATCATTACAGAATTACAGAATTGTTTGGGTAGGAAGAGAGCTTCAAAATCATTTCCTTTTATCCTCTGCCATGGGCAGGGACACCTTCCACTGTCCCAGGCTGCTCCAAGCCCTGTCCAGCCTGGCCTTGGACACCCCCAGGGATCCAGGGGCAGCCACAGCTGCTCTGGGCACCCTGTGCCAGGGCCTGCCCACCCTCCCAGCCAGCAATTCCTGCCCAAGATCCCATCTGGCCCTGCCCTCTGGCACTGGGAAGCCATTGCCTGTGTCCTGTCCCTGCAGGCTCCCTCCTAGGAACACAGCACATGTCGTGCTGCCTCTGCAGCCGCTTCATGTCAAGATTCCTGACCAAAAAAAATCCTCCGTACCTCCTCCTGACGCACCAGCGATCCCCGGGATCAGGGTGAAACAGCGCCCTGATGAATTCCCTCGGTGACTCGGCGATGCTCTGCCACCTGGTTAGCAGGGGAACAAGAACAAAAAAGGGAAGGCAGGAGAGCGGGGGGCGGTCAGACGGTGCCCGGGCGGGTGTCGGCTGTGCCGGGCGGTGCTGCGCTCCCCCCACGGCGGGGCCGGCCCGCACAGCGCTCACCGGCACACCCCGGCACGGCACGCCTTCGTTCCCAGCGGCTGGAAAACGCTACAAGCGCCAAATCGCCGGGTTTTCCCCGTTTTCCATAAAGGACGAGCCGGCCTGAGGAGGCTGGATAATGTCAGGCGCTGCCGTTCCGCTCTCCGGGGGCGGTTGGGGCCGGTGCAGCCCGTCAGCCCCGGGTTACCGGCGCCGCCGGGCACGCGCGGGCCGTGCGGAGTAGGGCGAGGAGGGATGTGAGGAGCAGAGGAGGTGGGATGTGGGGAAGGGACCATTCCCTGCTCCCGCTATTCCCGGTGCTCCCGGGGCTCCGCACCCACCTGCGCCCGCACCGGAATGGCCCCGCGCTTCCGGGGCGGCGCTTCCGGCCAATAGCAGGCGGCAACGCGCGCCACGTGACGCAACAGGCCCCGCCCCCAGCCGCGGGAACGGGGACGCGCAGAGGATTCCCGGTTACCCCGGATTTGGGACGGGGGAAACTGTGGGACGGCCCCGGCAGCCCCGCAGGAACACGGAGCCAGGCTTGAGGGTCCGATATTGAGAAGGAATTGCTGGCTGGGAGGGTGGGCAGGCCCTGGCACAGGGTGCCCAGAGCAGCTGTGGCTGCCCCTGGATCCATGTCAGTGTCCAAGGCCAGGTTGGACATTGGGGCTTGGAGCAGCCTGGGACAGTGGAAGGTGTCCCTGCCCATGGCAGGGGCTGGAGCTGCATGCCTTTCAAAATCCCTTCCCAAACTACTCTGTAGCTCTATAATATTCACTGCCCCTGTCCCAGAGAAACGCCCAGCACCAGGTCAGAACTCGCAGCAGAGCAAACACAATCAATCCAAATTTTAGTATTTTATTTATGTACATCTGTCCATGCAGATTTACTCCCGAGCCATCAGCTTTTGCTTCTTCAGCTTTTTCTGAGAGATCTGGGAAACAAAGAAAGAAAATGGTGAAATGAGACTTCCCAAACCATCCCAAAGTTATCTTTTAGGAGTGCTGAGAACTGTAAGGAATTCCCTCACAAATGATACACTCATCACACCTCCACATGAACAGGAATCCCTACACTGCTTGCAGACTCTAAATTCAACTTTCTTGCACACACCCAGGGCTCGCACACAGGGTCTGGGAGTGCTGTAGCTGCTTTGAAGGACGAAAGAACAAACCCTCTGTATAACTAAAATAAGGTTCTCAGGGTTCTCAAGTGCTTAACACTTGTGTTGAAAATTAACAAACGGGGTTGCTCAGAAAGAACGTATTTTTTTTTCATGGGCATTCCAAAGGTGTCCTAAGATAGTCATCACAGCAACCCCGGACCCTCTGCTCTCCTGACAGCGTTACAGTAACAGAGCACAGGACACACGGTACCTTTTTCTTCTGGGCAACTTCCTCCTCTGGCTTGGGCACGATCTGCTCCTTCTCGGTGAGGATCATCTCGATGTGGCACGGGGAGCTCATGTAGGGGTTGATCCTGCCGTGTGCCCGGTAGGTGCGCCGGCGCATCTTGGGAGCCTTGTTCACCTGGATGTGCTCGATCACCAGGGAGTCCACATCCAGACCCTGCCAAGGAACAGAGCCTGTCACCCATCTCCATCTTCAAATAATTCACCTCTGCAGCAGAAACGTGAGGAATCTCCCCAGACACCACTGCTGGTCAATGAAACAGCCAGGCTTGGTGGTGTCATGGAGCTCAAGGTTTTCCAAGGATTTACCACTGACACAGCCAAGCCTGATGGTGTCATGGCACTGAGGATTTTTCAAGGATTTACACTGACACAGCCAAGCTTGATGGTGCCATGGAGCTGAGGGTTTTCCAAGGATTTACACTAACACAGCCAAGCTTGGTGGTGTCATGGTACTGAGGGTTTTTCAAGGATTTACACTGACACAGCCAAGCTTGATGGTGCCATGGAGCTGAGGGTTTTCCAAGGATTTACCCCTAACACAGTCAGGTTTAGTGATGCCATGGCACTGTGGGTTTTCCAAGGATCTGCCAATGGAACTTGTCAGCTTGGCAGTGTCATGGAGATGAGGACTCACCAAAGCAAGCAGCATTTAAAATCACAAAGACCACCCCTCACACATAATTTAAAATTGTGCTGATGGCTCATTGTCTGTGGTTATTTTGCGGTTACTGAAGGGTGTCACAAATTATTCCAACACTGCCAACAAAGCTACCAAATTAAGCACTGTAACCAAAATAGCAACTGATAAAGAGTCTGCAGATTTTGGTTTTTGCAGATTTTGAGAGATCTAAACAGCTTTTTTGTGTGGAAAATTTTTAATTGTTTTTCCCTGTGAAAAACTGTTGCTGCCATTTTAACTTGCAGACCACACACAGCCTGCTGTAAGCAGGGAGCCACACCAAAGCCTCCACACAATTCAGTTTTGGGGACAGAACAGGTGGCAAGTAGCTGCCCAGTGAGAGACACCCAGGCCAGGAGTGCTGATAAGAGAGCATGGCACCACCACTTTGTGCTCAGCAACACCCACCTTGAGCTCAGCATTGCTCTCTGCATTCTTCAGCATGTGCAGCAGGAACTCTGCACTCTTCTTGGGCCAGCGGCCCTGTGTCCAGCCCCACTGCTTGGCCTGCAAGGAGAGGAGAACAATCAGAGTCCTGCTTTTGGCCTGGTCCAACTCAATTTAAGTTACCTTTTATACACCTGTAACCTGCCATTATCACAGAATGGTCTGGACTGGAGGAGACCCAAAGNTTCTGGGAGCAGTTCTGTGGCCTCCTCTGGACTGGCTCCAACAGATCTATGTCCTTCCTGTGCTGAGGACCCCATATTTTATATATTAGAATGGATTATAATTTATTCTATTTTGCTGTGCACCAATCCCAACAAAATGTAATGCTTTGCCTTGATGCTGCCAACTAGATACAGACGTTTCATACAGATGTATCTTCTGGAATTAACAGCCAATCTAAGTAGATGCATCTTCTGGAATTAACAGGCACTTTTCTCCCTCTTGAGCAACCTGGTCTGCAGGAATGTGTCCCTGCCCATGCAGGGTACCGGAGGGAGATGAGCTCTGAGGTCCCTTCCAACCCAAACCACTCTGTGATTCCGTGCTCCAATGCAAGTTTACCCCCAGCAGTGACAGACTACACCCACACCATCTCCACATCCCCCCAGGAGCTCACCTGGGCACACCTGCCGACGCCGCCGTTGTAGCGCCGGAAGGGGACACACTGCTTCTTCAGGGTGACATCCTTCAGGTACTTGGTGGCCTTGCGGATGTGCATGCCCTTGATGGCCTGGGCAGTCTCCCGGGTGTTCTGCCAAAAAAGGGCACAGACAAGATCCTCTGGTCAAACTTTTCCAAGGGACAGCATGAGCACAATCACCCCTCTCTCCTCCCCGGGGGGTACAACTGTTTTGGCTACAAAGGAAGCACTTATCAAGAATGAAAAATANCTAAAGGAATTATATGAGAAGAAAAGGCTCATGAATAAAAAGTAAAGATAAAAGATCAGACTTCTAAACAGCATTTACTAATTGTGTAAGGCAGCTTTAACTATATAATACGGCCTGCTCATAATAAAAAAAAGGAAATCAAAGTGAAAACTTTGTATTACACTAAGCAGAAAATGATCTGCAAGTTCTGCTTTTGTGATTAAATAACACTTTGGAATTCTTTTCTGCACCTAAGCCTTTTCTGCACTGAGGTCTTCGTGCCAAACACCACACAACCAAAGAGAGCAGGAGAAATGAGACAAATTTCACAACAAACGCTAGCCCAGTGTCTGATAAAATTCACTCCAACTGCTTTGCGGCTGAATTAGATAAGGACAATTTTAGGATCCAGGCTCTGGTTTTTTTTGTGGATGGAGACCATTACCAAGCAGCTAACAGCAATCCTTAAATGATTAAAAAAACCACTTCCTTAAAAAGAGGAGTTAGATGGGATCTTGGGAAGGAATTGCTGGCTGGGAGGGTGGGCAGGCCCTGGCACAGAGTGCCCAGAGCAGCTGTGGCTGCCCCTGGATCCCTGGGAGTTTCCAGGGCCACGTTGGATGGAAGCTCAGTCGCTAACCACGGCAGAGACTGGAAGGAGATTACCCTCACAATCCGTTTCAATTTAAACCAGTCTGGGCTTCTTTTAAAAAATAACAACAAAAACTAACAAAAAACAGCTAAAACAGCAAATTAATTTGCAAGTGCTGCTAATCACACACTCCTTACCTTGAAGTGCACACGCAGGTTAGATCCCCGCGACTTGCACGCTGCAAGAGAGAAAAAAGACCAAGTTTTAAAGTCAAAACCTCACGTCCGTGAAATCCCGCAAGAACTCTCCTAAAACAGCAACTCACATTTTGTGGGGTTCTCCGGATCCAGGGAGTAGCGCACCATCTTGAGAGCTCAGCTGAAAAACACCAATTAAAACATATTAAACTTCCAACATTGGCACGCAGGACCTGGACTGCTCCCCTTACCGCCGCAGCTGCTCAGGAATTACGAGTTCTTTTCACAGTTACATCCAAAGGTGTCCTAAGAAAGTCATCATCGCAGCCATGAATTTTCTCAGGCCTGTCCCTTCCCCGCATCCGCGCCCGCCCTTCCGCGCGCCATCCCGGGGAATACCGCGGACGCGGGGCATGCCGCAG
>VXBB01016102.1:36037-50008 GCA_013399915.1 Illadopsis cleaveri | reverse complement strand
AAAGGTTCTTCCCCCAGAGGGTTCAGGCACTGCCCAGGCTCCCCAGGGAATGGGCACGGCCCCGAGGCTGCCAGAGCTCCAGGAGGGCTTGGACAGCACTGCCAGGGATGCCCAGGGTGGGATTGTTGAGATGCTGGACTCAATGGTGCTTGTGAGTATTTTCCCACTCAGGATATTCTGTGGTTCTGTGATTCAGGCAATCAGGATCATTCAGGTTGGAAAAGACTTCCGAGATCATCGAGTCCAACCTGTGACCCATCCCCACCGTGTCACCAGCCCAGAACACTCAGTGCCATGTCCAGGCACTCTTGGACACCTCCGGGGATGGGGACTCCAACACCTCCCTGGGCAGCCCCTTCCAAGTCCTTGCCATGAGGAAATTCCTCCTGATGTTCAACCTCCCCTGGCATAACCTGAGGTCGTTTTCTCTTGTCCTGTCCCTTGTTCTGAGGGAGCAGAGCCCGACCCCCCCAACCTGAGAGTACAGAATTGTTATGTTTGGAAAAGGCTTTTAAGGTAATCGGGTCTAACTCTCACCCCAGCAGTCACCACCGTGTTCACCGTTAGATGGCAGCTCAGGACGGGGAGAGAGCAGCACGTTGCTCACAGAGGTGTCCAGACCGGAACGAAGAGATTCATTTAAATTCATATTTATAAACCTCAACTGGTATTTACTGCACCATTATAAAATAATCACAGACTGACTCATTGAAATAAAAGATTTTTCTTTCCCATTTGGGGCAGCATTTGCAACTAGAACTGCTTGGGAAGCAGGTCAATAAAAGCAAAATGTTTCCTGAAAGTGGTGTCCAACTGCACCAAAAGTCTCATTGAGAAAAAAAATGACAGAATGGGGGAAAAAAAAAAGAAGAGACATATTCCTGAGAGGGCAGTAATCTGGTGTGCAGGCACCTCCCCAGCATGAGAGTCTGAGTTTAACTCTGAATTTAGAAATAAGCAGAAGAAGAGCTTGCTGCCCATGTAAATGCCATGAGCAGGAGGGTGTTTTTGGATCTCTTGTTTAGGGGTAAAAAGCCCCAAAGCTCTGCAGCTAGGATTTCACCCGGATGGGAAGAGGAAAATATTTGAGCTATCACAGATATTTACATGATTAAAACCATAAGAGGTCTAGTTGTTACTGCAGCTCTCCTTTTACCTGCCTTAAAATGTGCCTTTTTCTTTAGTTTCAGGGAAGCTCTCTGCAAAGTCTCCAGGCAACCTTCAAGCACTGATCTCAAAGCCTAAAACATGCAGGGGTGTGGGCAAATGTTATTTCTTCTCTTTATCACAGAATCACAGAATGGTTTGGAAGGAACCCTAAAGATCATCTCATCCCAGCCCCTGCCATGGGCAGGGACACCTTCCACTGTCGCAGGCTGCTCCAAGCCCTGTCCAGCCTGGCCTTGGACACTTCCAGGGATCCAGGGGCAGCCACAGCACTTCTGTGGGGAACAGTATGCAGCATTAAGTTTATGGGTACAGTGAATTAGAACAGGTTAAAGCTGAGGTCCTCAAACACTTCCACAGCCTTACTCATTGTGGGGTTCCCCTCTCCTGAATGCAACTCTTCTTCATCCTGCCTGCCCTTCCCTCTGCACCTTCCTCTGTTTTCTGCTGGGGCAGGAACCCAGTCTTTCCATGGGAAGCACCTTGACACACAGCTGCTTCTTGGCAGCAGAGCACAAAAGCAAGGAGAGGTTCAAGGAAAGCTGAAGGAGAGGTGTGAAACACAAGTACTTGACACATGATGGGAATTATCACCTGTGTTCATCAATCAAACCCAAAATAAATATGTTTTCTGTTTCCCTACAGGTGGAACTGTTTTGCTCAGCTGCTAAGGGTTTGCAGTGGTGGGAGGTCAGCACAGAATCACAGAATATCCTGAGCTGGAAAAGGCTCACCAGGGTCATGGAGTCCAGCTGCTGGCCCTACACTGGCACCCCAGCAGTCCCAGCCTGTGCATCCCTGAGAGCACTGTCCAAACGCTCCTGGAGCTCTGGCAGCCTCGGGGTCATGCCCATTCCCTGACTTGCATGTTTTTAGCTTTGTTGGAAGCTTGACAAGAGCTCTCATGGGCAGCCTAGCACATGCCTGGTGCAGGGATCAGGGCTGGGGCAGCTGAGCTTGTGCCCTGGTTGGGATTCCATCGTGTTATTCCCCCACTGCACCACCTGCCTGGGATATTTGGGTTATATGAGCTGACTCCAAGAGAGCTTTTGGATCCTAAGCAGAAAATTCAAGCAGGTTAAGTCCAAAACTGTATTCTTGAAAACTCCTGTGTTGGAAGGAGCTGCCTGCTAATTGTACTGGAACCTCAAATCCAGAGGACTTTGCCTCAGTCTCCACTGCTGCCATCCCTCTTGCTCCCCTGTCCTACTGCCCAGCCCCTGTGCTGTGCACGCCCAGGGAGGCATTGCTATCCCAGCAAGTGTGGACAGCAATCACCCAGCTGTGCTCAGACCTGAGCAGAGCCTCTGCCTTGTGCACTGGGGGCTGCTGCTGAGGTTCCTGCCATCTCCTCTTCTCTGAAGCCAGGCTGGGAGAGCTGGGAGTGTTCACCTGCACAAGAGAAGACTCCAAGCAGAGCCTTCTAAAGGGGCTCCAGGAAAGCTGGAGAGAGACTTGGGGCAAGTGCTGGAGGGACAGGACAAGTGGGAATGGCTTCCTCCATGCAATGAGCAGGGATAGATAGGAAGGAATTCCTGCTTGTGAGGGTGGTGAGGCCCTGGCACAGGTTTCCCAGAGCAGCTGTGGCTGCCCCAACCCTGGGAGTGTCCAAGGCCAGGTTGGATGGGGCTTGGACCAGCCTGCAATAGTGGAAGGTGTCCCTGCCCATGGCAGGGGGTGAAATTGGATGAGCTTTAAGGTGTCTTCCAACCCAAGCCATTCATTGATCCCATGATTCTCTCCTCTGGCTGTACTCCTGGGGCTGGAAGGGCGCTGCACCCCTTATCCTGCAGTGGAAAGGCCCAGCAGGCAGTGGGGAGTGTTCAGGTACAGGAGTGTTGCCTCACCTAAGTCCTTTTGTGTCTTTAGCTGTGAGTAAACAAGCAGCCTTATCAGTGCTACTGGGAGCCAAATGTGACAATTAGCCAATGTCCCTGACAGTCATCATCCCTGCTGAACAGAGGGACAGGTGAGCTCCAAGACTGGCTGGAGTTATGTTTTCACTGTCTGGGGTTATGTCTTTGTGGCAGCCACAAAGAAAAACCACATGGAGTTGATTTCCAGCCAGAGGACCTTCCTGCTCACCTTCCAGCCTGACACTGGCTCAAGCACACACCTGGCTTGGGGCAGTCACTTCTCACAGAGGGGCTTTCAACAGCCTCAGGAGGGGCTGTGCTGAACCCCCTGTGACACACAGAAACACTGGGGCTGGCTGACCAGCCTTAACTCCAGCTCACTGAAACACACCCTGTGTCTGCTCTTCTAGAGGAGAGGGCCTGGCCTGTTCATTGCACAGGAATGGAAGCCAATTCCTCAAATCTTTTTTGTAGATATCTTGGCATTTCTCTTAGAGACCCAGCTTTTGGAGTCCAAGGGTTATGTGGGGATATTAAACTGTCATTCATGAAATTGCACACAAATGGTTTAAGCATTTAATGTTTAAGCAGAAAATCTTGAAGACAAAGACAGTTTAAATTGAAACCAGCTTGAATGCTGCAAACACTGAGGTTTTCCAGCCATCAGACAGCTGACTGCACCTTCTTTCTGTGAAACCTTCTCTGCTGACCAGGCTACAGTCTCCTGCCCTCCTCGTTCCAGATACATGGCTCCTCCAGAGGCACAGCTCACCCCCACTGTTTGCCTTTTCCTCCCACAGTCAGCAAAACAATGGCACTTGGACACATGGTAGGCAAGTTCTCCAGCTAAAGGGCTCTCCACAAGCATCTTAAAATCTACTGACCCAGGCAGTGAGTCACAGGAGCAAGATCATAGAATCATAGGGTTGTGGAATGGTTTGGGTTGGAAGGGACCTTAAAGCTCATCCAGTCCCACCCCCTGCCATGGCAGGGACACCTTCCTCTGTCCCAGGTTGCTCCAAGCCCCATCCAACCTGGCCTTGGACACTTCCAGGGATCCAGGGGCAGCCACAGCTGCTCTGGGAAACCTGTGCCAGGACCTCCCCACCCTCACAGAGAAGAATTCCTTCTCAATATCATCTCTATCTCTGCTCTCTGGCAGTAGGAAGCCTTTGCCCCTTCTCCTGTCACTCCATGGAAAAGGGGAAAACGCACCTCCAAAAGATGGACTGACCTTCATCAGAGATTTGCTCTGCATCAGTAATTCTGTCTTGGTCACTTGGAGAGCTCAATTATGTTACCTATCCCACCCTGTGACTTTCAAGAAGAGATGCTTCCATAGGGAGCCAGAAGACCCTTACTTAAGCATATAAGTTGTTTATATGCATATATTTATGTGCATATATCTGTACACACATGTACATATATAACTCATCCTAAGTGTATCATCTAAAACATGTGAACAACCAAAACACTTTTGATTCCCTACAAGTCCTCCTAAAACACAGGCAATTCTTTACCAGGAGAGAGTACCTGCACGCCCTATTTAAATAATTTTTGGTCGTTTGTGTGCTGTACCCAGAGCAAGGGTGAGGAAAGAGCTGGGGAGCTCAGTGTCAGGAGGGCTCAATATCTGTCCTCGCCATCACCGCTGCTGAGGCGTGATGCAGCAGCCACAGCACCTTCCCCACACTGCTGGTGACCTGCCTGCCAGGATCATAGTCAAAACAAAAAGAAAAAAAAACCCAAAGCAATCGGTGATGTTGTCTTAATACTCAACTTTTTTTGGCGTATTGTCCAGAGCTACAGGTTCATCCACCCCCTACACACCCAGCTAGGAGGGAATCACTGGTAAAACAAACCTCCTGTGTGATTAAGTAACCTTGTAGCTGAAGTTTGTGTTTATTCAGTGCAGTTTTTGACAGCAAACCCATTTACGCAGGTTGGAGGTCTATGACTGCTCGTTCCTGGCTTTAGTGGCCAGGAGTGGACGATCTCTGTGATGAGTGAATAAAGGCATCATGTAAGTGCCTGATCACAAACACTTTCTGGGATAAATTACGTCCTGGGGTTGTATTTGCCCTAACCTGTCTAACTCATAACCAAGAAGTACTGCTTTAAATGTGCTTTTGATTAATGGAACCTAAATTATCCCTAGAATCAGGGATATTGCCCACAATTTAGTCACAAATTAAACTATGGGGAATTGTGTTTAAACAAAAGAGAATGGTTGAACCCTGAAGCAGGTGGGCCAGAGACAATATCCTGGGCAACCAGCTCTGGCTGACTCTGCCTTGAGCTGCAGGGGGGGTTGGTCTGGGAAGCCTTCACTGGCCCTTCCCAGCCTCAGCTTCTCTTGATCTGTGAATCCTGTCAACATTTCTAAAGCTGAGTGTGCCCTGTACTGTGAAACAGAGCCTCAAACTCCCTTTGTTGTACTGCATCCCCTAAACAAAATGGATCAAAGAATCCTCCTCCTCTCCTCTGTTACAGTCATTTATTAATGTGGCTGTGCTGGGTTGGCATTGGACTCAATCACCTTAGAGATATTTTCCACCCTTAAATGATTCCATGATTCTGTAACTCTGATGGGTGTTTTTGCAGCTGCCCTGCTCAAGAGCTCCTCTGGATCAGCTGAAACACCACAACCAAACTCACTTTTCTCTTCCAGGGGCTTCTCCACCTCCCTGCTGGCAGACAAAGCATGCAGGGACCTGGGACAGGAGCGTCCTTACAGACAGGACCTGGCTTTGCAGAGTTCTGCACAGAGTGGGAGATGAGCTTGGATGATGCCTGTTAACACAGCCTGTGCCAAAGTTTCAGCCAGCACACAGATTTCTGTTCACGGCACAGCAAGAAGCAACAACCCTGAACATCTAAACTTCATGTCCATAGAAATCCTTGCAGCATCTTCATTTTTCATCTCAGTGCGTGGCTTTTGTGGTCATTGCTTACTATTCTTATGGTCAGAGATTCTTCCTAAGATGCCTCCAGCTCTGACGATTGCAGCGTGTTCCTCTCCACAAGACGCAAACCACTTCGTTTCCTCTCCAGAAGATGCAAAATACTTTGATTCCAAATGTCACCTCTGAGGTCATCCCTGCTTCCCAGCTTGCTCCATGCCTGTCTTCCAGAGTCATCCATCTACTTCCTTCTTTGCTATTGCAACAACTCTGACACAAGCCCTCTCTTTCAAAGCTTCCCCTATCTGTCCAGCTTATTAATCCTCTCTAGCTGTGCTGCCCTCCCCCTCTCCAGCCTCTCCTCTCCGCTCTGCCTGGTCTTTTCCAGCGTGCATGGCCCAGTCACATGCAGTGCTTGGGAAGGTCATATGATGGGTCTGCCGGGCAAGGCTGTGGCAGGGGCCCCCTGAGGCAGCACACCTCCAGCTCCCCCCCACCCCTCTGCCATCAGCTGCTCTGTGACTCGCTCAGGTGCTGGACCTGTGCATCCTCCACAGGCATGGAAGGGGAGACACAAGGAGTTGCACAAGGAGAGTTCCCTTCAGGGAGCTGATTAATGGGATGGGTCCTGCATCCCAGACTGGGGATGTGTGCTGCTACTGCTCCCCTGCCCTACCTGCCCAGAGGCCTCTGCTTAGAAGACGCCATCCTTGCTCTGTAAAGTATATCACAGAATGGAATTNAGCCCTGGCAGCATCTCCGTGGCCTCCTCTGGACTGGCTGCAGCAGCTCCACGTCCTTGTGCTGTTGGAGGCAGGGCTGGGGCAGCTCTGCAGGTGGGCTCTGAGCTGAGCACAGGGGCAGAGGGGCAGAATGCCCCACCTTGACCTGCCTGTCACACTGCTGGTGATGCAGTCCAGGGTATACCTGACCTCTACTGGGAAGTCCTTTTGTTTTTCCTATGCCATCACTGCACTCCTCTGCCTGTCTGGCCTTGAACTGGGAACTCCTGGGATGAATGTCAACAGCATCTGTACATTACAGAGAGGAACATAAGCTCAAGGCACTAAGAAATGCTTCAAACTCTTCCTAATTAATTACAGAGCCTTTGACTCTTCCTAATAAGCTCCACACACTCAATAAACACAAAAAAATGGGAGAAGTTAGGCAATTAGGAATAAATGGCCAGAAGGTGAAACAGTACCTGATGAGGACCAGCATCCCATCATCCCTTTGCAGACTGCAAACAGATGTGGTAGGTGTCCTTTTCATTGAGACATTGAGTAATAAGAATGGATTCAGGAATGAGTTATCAAAGCAAAATGTGCAACCTGGTTAAAACAGAAATGACTAATACTGTTGGTGCAAGTAAAGCCAACTTCTGAGAAAAGCAGGAGACTTCCTGTATTTCCAAGGGTGACTTGAGGCATTCCCCTATGTCACACAGGTCCCATCTCTACACTCTGCATGAATTGGAGAAGACAAATGATTCAAAGGGGGAGGGTAAAGGAAGAACAAGGTGCTGGAGAACAAATGACACTGACCTTGATGATACACAGCCACATCTTGTGCAGCTTATTCCTGTCCTCAAGCTGTTTGTCACCCTTTTTCTTCACACAAAGGCTAGTGCGTAAAGTCTGTGTTTGTGGTGTAAAATACGATTGCCCTTCAATGTGTGAATCACAGTGAAATACTGCCATAGGGTCTCCCAAACACCAGCTGAATCAGCAATCAGGACCAGAAATAGAAAAAGGGCTTGTGTGAGCTGACAAAACAACCGCCCAGGAAAAAAACAATTACCTGAGATTTGCAACCATAAAGCTTGGGTACAAATTAACAATAATGGTGAGAACTAACCTATGTTTTTACAGGGCTTTGGTAAAGTAAGTGACAAATGAATTGGTTTTAATAAAAAATTTGTTTTCTTTCCAGTAGACACTGAAGTGGAGTGGCATGCTCAGAGTTTCATGGGTTTGGTGTCCATTCAGATTTACAGGATCAGTTTTGAAAGCCTGAGGCAGATTTAAAGTGGATTTAGGAGTGCTGAAAATTAGTAATAGAATAATAGGATGGGTTTGAGTGTAAGTTAAAGATCCATCTGTTTCCAAAGGCCCTGCCATGAGTAGGAACACGTTCCACTAGATGAGCTTGCTCCAAGCCCTTTCCAACCTGCCTCCAGACAATGGAGAGTTTTCCAAAAAGAAGGAGATGTCAGCTTACTCATTGTTCTGCCAAAATGCCAAACTCCAAGACTTTTTACCTGCTAATTACCAGAAACAATCTCGAAGCCAGAGCTCTGCCCAGTCCAACAGACCCATCTCAGTGGGCAGGAGAGGAACTGCTTGCTCTGCCAGTTCTTACAGTCTCTGCTGGCACTGCAGCCCAGCTGAGTTTTGGGTACACCTCACTGGTGGTACAACCACATCCACTACACACTCGGGCCAAACATTCCTGCAGATTTGAAGAAAAAGCATTTGGATAAGGATAGGAACTCTAAAGCAATCCCTAAAGCAAACAGCTGCCCTACCAATTTCCTCTCTGGACTCTCTAGCAGTCCCAGGCTCCTCTTACTTTAGAATTTTTTTCTTTGCTGGATGCAGGCAACTTAAAACAGCAGCTCTGTTGAGGCCTTGCTGTCTACCAGCTGAAGGATCAAGTAATCACAAATTTCTGAGATGTTTCTCCAATCCCACCTAAACAGGACCTCAGAAAGGGGCAGAAGCAAATACCCCTCTGGCCACCCACAACACCTCTGCACTGCCAATGGTCTTGGCTCCAAGTCCATGTTCAAGCCCAGACACGCTCAGCATTCGTCCAGCTTGGATGGAAAACCGTGAATTTTGGGTGAAAGCGTAAGAAGAGAGAAAATACACATAATTCCTCGGCACAGACCTAAAGGCATCCTTGTCTGCAGAGTGGATGGAGCAGGCCCACCACACACCACCGGGCCTTCTGTCTGACACAAAGCAGCCGAGCGGCCTGGATCCGTCTCATGGAGCACGAGACATGCTGGGAATGACAAGCTGAATTCCACTTGTCTGCTTGGGCACAGTAAACAGGCGTCAGGACACACAGAGCTCTCTCTGGCTTCCAGCCTGAGCTCCTGCACAGCCCTGCTGGGGCTAAAGGAGGGAAAGATCACTTGAAGGTCTCACAGTAACCCAGGGACTCATGCAAGACATGAGCAGGGGTGAAGAGAGATAAAAATCATCATAAAAATCATTCCTGTTGCTCATATATGTCCAGGAAAGTGGCAGAAGTTTGAGGAAGGAAGAAGAATTTTGTCTGTGATGAAGGGTGGTCCAGAGGCAGGACCAGTGTCCTGCCGTGGGGAGGGGGCAGCCAGCAGGGATCAAAGCCTCCTGGAAACCTCCCAGTGGATGGCGATGCCTGGAGACAGGTACAAACTGTAACCCTGTGTGACAACGTTCACAAGAATTAGCATTTCTCAGGAATGCAGGGATTTATTCTTCAAGGCCCACCGTATCCGCCAGTGCTACAGCCCAAACACTGCACCAACAGAGCATGTGTTTGATAAGAACCCAGGAACAGATGCCAGCGGATTTAATGTGGGACAGGAGGCCCATTGCAGGTTTGCAGACTGCTGGCAGGGTCAGCTGTAAATATTCCCTCACAATCAAAGGCATTCATCTAAGGATTACATGCTGGGGGCTTTGTGGTAAAGTAAATTTGCAACTAACAGGACCATTAATAGTCAGACAGTTTAGTGGGCTCGCTGGCTGCCATTTATTTTCCCCTCAGTCATTTTTACTACATCTAAATACCATGGGGATGTGGGACTTGAATGAGGTGGCTTAAGAAATCAGCTTAGAAAGAGTAGGAGAAGGGGTTACCTCCAACAAAGACAGCTCAACGGGGATCGAACGGGATATCAATAGTGGGTAAGGCCACTGAAGCATGTGAGCTGATTTCATAACCTGGTGGAGATTAGCCTCTTCTGTAAGCAAACAAACCTACACAGGGGTATGAAGTATTGGTCCTATAAAGTGTGTTCATAGAGAGGATGTATTTGAAAGGCTGAGGAGGGGAGGCAAAACTCTGTGGGATAAGGAGTGGCTGTGAAACAAAGATACCATGGCCTGTTTTCACCGCAGTTTGATACTCTCAAAACAAAAACATCCAGAGCAGGAGCTGTGCCCCAGAAATAATATGTCCGCTCTCTGCAGCAAGCACTAAGCATAAAATAATTCTGGTGTGATGGGATGATGACAAACCAAGAGTTCCAAGGCTGAGCAGGCACAGGGTGATACAAAAATTAACCCAGGAGGATATTTCACTGGAGAGTTGCCTCTGCAGAATCTCAGGCCTCTTGGGGTGCAGTCAGCTCTGCAACCCCTCTGCTGTGGGGGTCCTTCCCAGGCCTTTGCCACAGCTCAGCACACCCCGAGGTTGCTCCCATCTGAACAGCCCTTCCCTCCCTCAGCTTGTTCACTACCTCTCCTCCTCTGTCATCTCAGAAACAGACTAGGCAGAAGGAACCATGTGGGGAACCAGCATCAATTCCATTGGATTATACTGCCTGTGTTTTGTAATTGAAAATAGTAACTGTTTTATAACTAAAAAAAAAACCGAGAGAGAGAGAGCCCTTTCTCTCCTCTCCTCCTATCCTGTAAATCCTACTCCCTCTTTCCTTGGAGAATGGAAGAGCCATGCAGGAAGAGTGCAGAGTGGGTAAAACACTCTCAGGTTTCTAAATGCGCTCCCTGACACTTAATATCTGACCTAAAGCCGTGACATCCCTCTTTAGATTGTTCAAATGAGGAATTGTTAATAGGAGCATCTTTAACTCTGGTTGGTATGCCATTGTTTTCACTAACCACTTCACAAGCCCAGGAGTCACAATTTTTCCCTGACAGAAGCAGCCAAGTATTCCACTTGGGCCTTCTCAGCGATGTGAACTCAACAGGGTGCAATCTTAGCCACAGGAATACTGTACAAATCCCTCCTGCAGCCACTCCTATCAGCAGTGGTACCCTGTCCTGGGCTGCAAAACTCCCTCTCTGCTGCTTTTTGCACAGCAGGTCATCTGTGGGAGGATGAGGGATGCAATCTTGGCAGTGCTGTTCACACAAAAGGCTGCTGTTAGTTTCCCTTGTTATCTCCGGAACTGTTCACACCAGAACTACTCTACCCCTACAGGTTTTTAAAGAGGTGGTGTAGTGATGAATGGTTTTCCCTTTTCCTTTAATGCTCAGCTCTTTAATGATGTGGCCATTTCTGCTAGGAAAGCAGGTGTCTACCAGCAGTTTTAAAGACAGGGGAAAAGAGGCATTAATGACAATTATTTTGCAGAAGTCTGACTTCAGTCTCCTTGAAGTCATTTCTGTCAGGGATGCTGAGAAGATGCATCTTGCAGAAGATGCTGACCATAACCCAGGTTTGAGATGTTCTTCTTGTATAGGACATTGGAAGTGTCTCTGTGATGGATGCATAGGTGTGGAAACCTCTAAAATTAAATGCTGCTGCTGTAAAACCTGTCTAGTCCTTTCTGGAGAGCACCAGTAGAGTTCAGACCTTTAAATATTTGGGCATCTTAATTTACATATCATACTGATTTTAGCTTTTTGCTACTAAAAGAAGCTTGACTCCTCTCATTTACCTTCTACCTCCACATTTGATGACTCTGCTCTGACTCACCATGTCTGGTGCTGAAGAAGAAACCAGACTCAGCCACCCAGCACCCACCTGCAAAGAGCTGGTGACTACAGCTGAGTGGGACGTTTTTCTATTTCCTATAAAAACACTCATAATTTCAGAAACATTCCTCTTCTGCTTTTGGACTGAATTGAGACCTTTAGGAAATCACACAGGAATGGAGCCAGGGAGAGAGGAAGAGAGCCAGAAAGACACCCCCAAGGACAGCCACTGTCTCCACAGGCATTGCCCCCCTCATACCAGCTGCTGAGGTAAAGCCTCCAACATCCCTACAAGTGCTGTAACTCTCGAGCTTCCATGTCTTTTAAAGTGAATTACTATCCATTTCACCCTGGTTTATTATTTATTACTTACAACAATATCCAGAAATTCCATCTGGGAGCCATGAAATCTTTTCTAGTGAAAAACTCATCAAAACTAGGAGTATTTCCTTAGAATTATTTGGCTTAACGAACTGCTATTTTCCCAGCAGCTTCGGGTGAGAGCCTCCTTCCCCTCAGGCCACGAGGGTTAGAGAGAGGTCAGTGCTGAGCCACACTCTGTGAGTTGATACAATGAGTCCATCAAACAGACCCTGAGCATCTCCCCAGATGATCATCACCTTTCAGCCGAAGCAGCCAGGAATTATTTTGATGCACTTTTTCCTTGCTGTTGCTAAGCTATTCTCACTGCTACTGTCACTCTTGGAAGCCAGAGGCAAAGACCAGGACTCCCCTCCCAGAGCCTGGAGTTGCACAAACAAAAGCAGGAGCTTTACAATAGCAAGAGACAACAGAAGGAGAATGAGAAGACATCATGGTTAAACCACAATAATGTCGTGGTGGTCAGCAGTCTGGAATGGGTTTGTTGACACCAGAAATTTTTCAAATGATGAAGTGTTTGGTGATGAGGCTTGGCTGATTCATTTCCTGCAGGAGTAAGTCCAGTAGTGGACAGCAGCTGAAAAATTTAGGTCCTTTCTGTTTTAGGTCAGTGCTGTCAGGATGCTGTTCCTCTAGAGGGACCACACAGCTGCAGAGGAGAGGCTGCATCCTCAGGACATTCTGCTCAGTCCCATGCTCCCTGAGGAGCATGAGCATCATCTCCAGCCTCTGGAAACATGCTGGACATGCTTGAGGAGGTCCCAGAACATGTATTCATCCTGCAGAGTCAGAAATTAAGAGGTTCTAGGATTGATCCCCAAAGAGGAGAGGAGCAGCAGTCCCCAGTCACAACCTGTCACACATAAGAGAGGAAATGAATAGAATAGAATAGAATAGAATAGAATAGAATAGAATAGATTAGAATAGAATAGAATAGAATAGAATAGAATAGAATAGAATAGAATAGAATAGAATAGAATAGAATAGAATAGAATATTTCAGTTGGAAGTAACCTACAATGACCATCTAGTCCAACGGCCAATCCACAAGGAGTCAGGAGGTGTCTGGGCTGAGGAAGGCTCACAGAGATGTGGAGTACAAACTGACTACCCTGAGAAAGCACTGCCAGAAAGTCAGATTAATTCTCTCCATTTGTATCTTCTGTGCTTGATTTTGCATGATGCCCCATTTCCTTCCTTCCTTCCTTCCTTCCTTCCTTCCTTCCTTCCTTCCTTCCTTTCCTCCTTCCTTCCTTCCTTCCTTCCTNTTCCTTTCTTCTTTCCTTTCTTCCTTCCTTCCTTCCTTCCTTCCTTCCTTCCTTCCTTCCTCTTTCCCTTCCATCCCTTCCATCATGTTTATACAAGAAAATCAGGAACAAACACACCGATTTCCATGCCAAGCATGCAATTTTCTAATAAAACTTTTAAAGGAAAAGGAAAGGAAAACTTTTAAAGGAAAGACTTTAGTATTTCCTTTTGACCATAAGCATCCTGGGTGCTCCCTTCACATTAGGGGTGGGACACCACACTCCTCATCTTTGCCCATCATATGCCTACACCTTTTTTCCTTTACCCTGGTGCCTTCTCCTTGCTTTCTTCTGTGACATTGGAGAGAATGAAGATCCACGGGTCTGCAGAAGGGGATGAAAAAGAGAGCAGGAAAATCATGTCCCCAGAGAATGATCTCTTCTTACACAGTGTGGTGAGACAGCAGCAGTATAAAGTAAAATAACTTGTCACTCATCATTAACTAGTAAATATACAAGTAATAAAAAGGTAGAAACAAATGGTTGATTTTTCAGTTCAAAATTATGTATGGTGTCAATAACATACTGCAGAAGGTGGTGTCCTGCAAGTCGGGCAATGCCCTTTGGGAAGCATCTTGTGCCTGTCAGGTCCAGAGGGCCCAAGTGGCCAAGTTCTGGGGGTTCCGACTGGTGGAGACGGACAGGACAGACCCCACTGGGACGTGGGTCGGGGCCACAGCATGAGGGGGTCAGCACCCGTG
>VXBB01016102.1:24615-34716 GCA_013399915.1 Illadopsis cleaveri | reverse complement strand
CCGGCACAGAAGGCGCGGGTGAAGTTCGGGCTCCGCTCCTCGCCGCACGCCGGCGAGGATGGTTGCACGCTCGCCATCGGCCAGCACCAGTGCCTGGAGGACTGCAAGTTCAACGTGACAGCTAAAACTTTCTTCATCATCCACGGCTGGACGGTAAGTGTGAAGAATCCTGGGCAACGCTTTTTCTGCCCACTCAGAGAGCACAAACTGCCCTGCGAATGGGCTGTGTCTCCAGAACATTTATTTTCAGGAATTTCTTTGACTGCCTCATCCCTGAAGGTGTTCAAGGCTGGGCTGGATGGCACTTTGAACAACCTTGTCTAGTGGAAGATGTCTCTGTCCATGGCAGGGGAGTTCAAACTAGATAATCTTTAAGGTCCTTTCCTACCCAAACCATTCTGGAATTCTGTGAGTATAGGAATTTGGGAAAACTTTTCATGTTCTGAGCACAATGGTCTCTTAAAAGATGCACCTTTACTGAGATCTCTGCAGCAAACTATTCAGGGTCAGGCTTAGGAACCCTGAAATCACCCAACTCATTCATAACTGCTCAAGATCGCTTCATAGCTGTATAAAGTGAACATGGCACTAAAATCCAACAGACTGACCACTATGAATGTGACACTTGACTTGACAGGCACGTGTATAGACCTTCTGTAATTGTAGCTGAGTGCCCAGCCCTGACGTCGGCTATGTGGTCTCCTCGATAAAGAAACAAGAGGGCACGCAGACTTTATCAAGCTATTTAATTCTGCATTTGATGAGGCTGAGTGTGTGGCACACACGGGGACTTATCAGCTCTGCCAGGGCTTATGCAAACCACGCTGCCAGATCTGGCGAATAATTTTGCAATCCATCAGAATTTCTGAAACTCTTGAGAAAAAGTGCGATAAGGTGGCACGTAACAAATGCCTCTCCCTCCTGCCCTAAAAGGCAAGTGGGTAATTACAGCCAGAGTCTCTCAAAACCTGTTTTTCTTACTCCATTGCATGCATGCTCTTACTGCATCGCTGAGTGGTAATGGGGCTTGCAGAGGAGCAGCATGCAGCTGAAGCAGCATATGTAAATGACATGCTAATAACTTTACTGTGGATGTGTCATCTTGGTGCTGCAAGCTGGAAACTGACACCTGAATCTCTTTCTAGATGAGTGGCATGTTCGAAACCTGGCTTGACAGCTTGGTGTCAGCTCTGCAGGAGAGGGAGAAGGACGCCAACGTGGTCGTGGTGGACTGGCTCACCCTTGCCCACCAGCTCTACACCGATGCCGTGAACAACACGCAGATTGTTGGAAAAACCATAGCGAGGTTGCTTGACTGGTTACAGGTAGTGCAAGCTAGGAGAAGCCTCTGTTGTAATGCTCAGTGAGGAGGGACTGTTGCACAAGGCTGCAGAGCGTTCACCAGCTCCAAGGCTCACCAGCGGGGCGGGCAGTGCTGTAACACCCAGGGCTTGGCCAGGTGATGGCTCATAGCTGCAGTGCTGCCACCCTGCCTCCCTGGAGATGCTGCCTTGCAGCGTGCTCGGGTCAGGGGTGCTGCAGTGCTGCAGTGCTGCAGTGCTGCAGTGGTGGTTCAGATTTAGGAGTGCTCCCTGAGCAAGGTGGACTCAGGAATCAGGTGTTCAGAGGCGGTGTGGCCTGGCAGGAGGGCGGGGAAGGAGAGGGAGAGGTCCATGGTGCTGCACTTGGCGCCTGAGGCCACGGCCAGTGCTCAGCCTGCTGGCAGCTCCCAGGGGAAAGTTTTATTCTTTGTGATAAAGAATATTGTAATTGGGGCTGGAACACGGGTAAACCACAAGTGCTGTCCAAGCTGTTCCACGTGTCTTGATGAAACACAAAACGAAGCATGCTTATCTGCCCCCTCCGTCCAATCTCTTCTTGGAACTGGACTTTATATTCCTGCAGACAGAAGGAGCACCAGATGCACTGAAAAATAGGGGATCAAACTCTCATATTTTCTTTTCCTTTCAGGAAAACCCCCTCTTCAAGCTTGAGAATGTCCACCTGATTGGGTACAGCCTGGGTGCCCATGTGGCTGGCTTTGCTGGTAACCATGTCCATGGCACTATAGGCAGAATCACAGGCAAGTGGCTTTTTAAGCAGTCTCTCCTTTCTGGCAGCGAGTTTCCCAGAAGAGGCTCATTTCCTGTGTTGCTACAACGTTTTGGTGTTACTCTTCCAGAAATGACAAGTTTTCTATTTGTGACAGCAGTGGAAAGCACAGGTCTCTTCACATGAATTATAGCAGGGCTTCAATGAAAAAACCTTACTCAGGACAAACTGGTCCTGGGTTTAGTTGAATTTAAATGTGGGTTCAAAACAAGTCCAGCTCAAACTCTTACTATCCAAATGCTGTTCTTCTGAGTGGTAGTGTTTTTGTAATTATAGCTCATAAACTAATGGAAGTGAGAGCTATTGGGTGCTGTTTGTCCCACAGGATGTCTGATTAGGAAAAAAAAAAAAAAAAAAAAAAAAATCTAAGAGCTCTAACCCCTCATTCTGGAAATATCTGAAGGGTTTGCTTTCAGCTCCAGAAGAAAGCTGATATCAACATGTGAGAACTTTGGGCATAGTACAAGGGGTTGCATTAAGGATTTACATATGACACTGGCAGTGAGAATTCCACAAAGCCTAGCAATAAGTGTCTGCATTTAGTTAACCAGGGGGAAAAAAACCAAAACCACACCAAACAGTCAAGTTGTGGAAATGCTCTGGAGTGCAGCTTCTGGTTGGGGGTGAGGCTCAGGGGTTAACAGAGCATCCCAAACCCATCATGGGATCTCAGATGCTGGGGTTTCCTGGCTACTGCTTAAATTGTGTTAGTCCCTCCATATTTGCAGTCTGAAAACAGACTAAATGTCACCAAGGCAGCTTTGGCTGCCAGCTGTCCCTGGGGTGTTAAACCTCTTCTGGAGCTGTTTGGAGCTGCCTCTTGAATCATCTCTTCACCATGACCTAGTGAAGGTTCTTTGCTTCCAACAGGCAATCTGATCATGGTGCTGCTAGTGGATTGTATTGCCCCAAAAGTGGAATGGGACATCTTTATTTGTTCCCTCAGTGAGCCCATGGTGAAGAGATCTTGGGGGACAGTGAGGCTGGGACTGTCTGTGTATCAGCTGGCGAGGAGACCTGCCAGCAGCAGGCTTCTGGCTATATTCCCTATGAAATTCCCAATTTCATACCTGGCTCCTTGTGTTTCCAGGCTTGGATCCTGCTGGGCCCATGTTTGAAGGAGTGGACCCCAGCAGGCGCCTCTCCCCTGACGATGCCAACTTTGTGGATGTCCTTCACACCTACACCAGGGAAACACTGGGTGTTAGCATTGGGATCCAGATGCCTGTGGGCCACATTGACATCTACCCCAACGGGGGAGACTTCCAGCCTGGCTGTGGCCTAAGTGATGTCTTGGGAGCCATTGCCTATGGCAGTAAGTTCTCTTTACCTTTTGCCTCTGGTCAGTTAGATTTCTCACAAATAGACTTGGGTTGATGCTGGGGGATCATTTTTTTTATAAAAGCAATGAAAACCTTTTTTTTCCTTCTAAAGTGTCTTGAATAAACTTCTAAACAACTTTCCTTCTAAACTACTGGTGATAGTTCCTAGAAACTATAGCTGCTTTTAACTGTGAAGCACATTCTCACTCCAACACCTGATCGTAATGTGTGCTCTTATGCTGGGACTAGGATCCTCTTAAAGCTCTTCATGGGAGGGACTAAGTGGGCATCTCCCACTAACCTCCTGAATTGCTGCTGTTGGAAAACTGTTCAAGTTTGGCCACGTTCAGCCCACGTTGGGCTGCAGAAAGGCGTAGCTCACTTTATCTTACGGGCTGCCGGGGTGACAGCTGCTTAAACCAAGCGTATCCCTTGCAACTCTGCCTCCCTAGCAATTGGTGAAGTTGTTAAATGCGAGCACGAGCGGTCTGTGCACCTCTTCGTGGACTCCCTGGTGAACCAGGACAAGCAGAGCTTCGCCTTCCAGTGCACCGACTCCAGCCGCTTCAAGAAGGGCATCTGCCTGAGCTGCCGCAAGAACCGCTGCAGCGGCATCGGCTACAACGCCCGCAGGATCCGGCACAAGAGGAACAGCAAGATGTACCTGAAAACCAGGGCTGACATGCCCTTCAAAGGTAGGCTTCCCTTCCCTGGAGGAGCACGGCCCTGCTGTGGGAGTTGAGGAGAATGCAGAGGCAGAGGAGCAGCGTCACCCCAAAGCCACGCAGCTCCGGGCGTTGATGCTGCTCTGGCACCTGGCTGCACTGCTGTCTGGTGGCATCCCTGCCCTCCTTCCTCCCTGTGGCATCCCTGCCCTCCTTCCTCCCTGTGGCATCCCTGCCCTCCTTCCTCCCTGTGGCATCATTGCCCGCCTTCCTCCCTGTGGAATCACTGTCCGCTTTCCTCCCTGTGGAATCCACCCACTGCAATGCTCTGCCTTTGAGCAGGGCAGCAGTTCACCTGCCGGGCTTGCAAACTCAACCTCAGAGCAAGGTAAGGGCTGGGGGGCCATCCCCAGAGTGAGCCTGCTGCTGTTGTGTCAAACTCAAATCTGTAATCAGTAAGGGCAGGAAAAAGTGATCAGTGCTGTCTCACTGAAGAAAGAGTCTGGTCTTTGCTAGCCAACAGAGCAGTGCTGAGCAATGTTTCTTTCAGCACAGTTGGTTCCACCTCTGCTCTCCCCTTTCTCTCTCCAGTCTACCACTACCAGATGAAAATGCACGTCTTCAGCTACAAGGGCTTGGGAGAGGTTGATCCCACTTTCTCTGTCACCCTCCATGGCACCAATGGAGACTCTGAGCCCCTCTCTTTAGAAATGTAAGTCATCTGCCTTTTGTGTTTTTACCTAAGCAAGAAGGCCACAGGGATTACACAAGACAGCAGCATTCTTTTTCCTCTGCTAACACTGGCCTTGCATCCCAGCCTAGCAGCCTCACTTCCATCAACTTTCAAAAATATTTTCATTAAGTAGCTTAATTATAGTTTATTACTGGATGAATTGAGAACATTTTAATGTGCCCAGTCCCATGTTAGCCTTCATGGCTTGCTGCTTTTTTGTGTGGGGTTTTTTTTTTTTTTGGCTAGTTGGTTTGCTTTTCCCCTCCACCATTTGGATGTAGTCTGAAATGTCTCTGGAGGCACTGCTGACCTCATTTGGCCTCTCCCAAAAGAAAGACCAGGCACAAAACCCACCTTTAAGTTGTGGAAGGATGGCCAAGCTAAGGACACAACACGCTGTGTGGAACCAGCTCTCTGAGCTCGAGTCAGTGTGATCAGTAATTAACTGGTGACAGTTGAACGTGCAGCACTTGATAAGCTGCAGGGGCTCTGTTAAACTCCTGGAATGGAACAAAGGAGCACCTGGCATGCTTCCACGAGGAAAAAATTGAGTCTCTGCCTCAATTCCAGGCTTGATCTAATTGGCCTAAACACTACAAACACCTTCCTGGTCTACACTGAGGAGGACATGGGTGAACTTCTGAAAATAAAGCTCACCTGGGAGGGGACGTCTCAGTCGTGGTATGATCTGTGGAAAGAGCTGAGGAGCTACTGGTACAGGCCCATGAATTCCTCCCAGGAGCTCCACATCAGAAGAATACGTGTGAAATCTGGGGAAACACAACAGAGGTAATAATTGTGCCTGGCTGCATGTGAACTGAACTGAAACTTCCAACCCAGAACCGAGGAAAAAAAAAAAGCTGGTGTTTTGCATGTGGTTGGGATCCTGAGCTGCCTTTCATTTTTGGTGTCACCAGCTATTAGTTCCTTGTGGTGTAGGAGAGCAGGTTACTGTCCAGCACAAGGCTACAAACAGGTTTTAAGCAAAACTAGTCACCACAGAGCAGATTTGGCATATTCTTTTGCTTTATTTTAATAAATACTGTGGGGTCCACTGGGGACTAAATTAATGTGCCTCAAGGGGACTTAGATTGTACCTGAAGTGTTAAAATACTGGGCGCCAAAAGTACTGAACCATGGATGGTCATGGCTGTAATTCACAGGCTTAATGTGCTGATTTGGCACAACCAGCAGGACCTAAAACTGCAACCAGTAACACAGTGACACCAACCCCTCAAGCACTGCATTGCTCCTGCTGGGATCTGGCAAGAGGATTGGAACTAGGTGATTTTTAAGGGCCTTTCCAAACCCAGCCCATTTCCCTGGATCATAGAATTGACCATAGAATTCTAGTGGAGGGTTCTCTACCTCATGGCAGGGATGATTTTTAAGGTCCCATCCCACCCAAATCATTCTCAGATTCTATGATTCTCTGCAAATGGGAAGTTACCTGAGCATCCAAAAATTACTAAAGCTGTCAAGCATGTAGCACAGCACTCCCACATCTTCTGTTAATATTGTTCTGAAGGTAACCCAGATCTGTCAAAGAGCAGCAGTTGACACTGACAATTTCCCACATTTCTCAGAGCTTTAAACAAGCATCGCCTGTCATCTCTAAGGTATTCTGGCTTCTGTGAAACATAGGGATAGTAGAAGCAAAGATCCCCAGCTAAAATATTGAAGTAGAAAATAAAATAGCCACTCAACGGGCTGATGGGGTATCAAGATGTTCTGTGGGATGGATGTCTAATCAAACAACTTGTCCTAAAATTAGCTGAAGTCCATATTACTTGTTAATTGTTAATCATGGAGACAGCAAGCACCTTGACTTCTGGTTCCTCCTCCTCCTAGGTTTGCTTTCTGTGTGGAGGACTCCCAGCTAACCAGTATATCTCCTGGCAAAGAGCTCTGGTTTGTGAAGTGCACAGAGGAATGGCAGAAAAGGTATGGAAATTAGTCAAGAGAAATTCTGTATGATGTATGCATGTGGCTTGGCTGGAATGAGTGGAACCTTCTCTTTTTTTTTTTTTTTCTTTTTTTTTTTAAACTCCTGAAACCTCTTTTTCTTTCAAAAAAGATAAGGAATTCTAGCCTAAGATTCACAGCTATCAGACTTAATTTTCATGTGTGCCATATCTATTGCTAAGTAGGTGATATTATCCTCCCTTCTGACCTTGTATTGTCATCTTGTACCTTTACATGTTTACTGCCAAATGGGTGTATCACAGTCCTTGGCAGGTGCTAATGTGAGGTGCCACAATGCCCCTGTGCAAAGATCTGTGCAATAGGGGAAAGGTAACCAAGAGTCATCTATTAAGTGCCCTGTAAAACAGGGGGAAGCTGGGAGGAGTGCAGGGCTTTGCCTCAAAGATCTCTTCAGTCTGGTGGAAGACCTTGAGCCACCAAGAAATCACTTGGTTAAAGTTTGAGCTCAGCTGCATGAGGAAGACACAGCTGAGGACTTGCCAAGGTGTTACAGCCCTGACTCCTACAGCATCACCTCCAGGCCTGCTGATCTCCTCTGGTTCAGGAGAGTGCCAACTCTGCTGCTGCCAAAGCAGCTCAGCCTTGCTTAACCTCTGGGGGACTTCCTAGACACACAGGACAATCCTCAGAGCATGACTTCCAGAAAGTCTGGTCCCTGCAGTGACAACCCAATTGCCTCGGATGCCTCCAGGCATGTTTTCAATGAATTCCTGTTCATTTGACTAAATGATACTTTCCTTTGGATTCAGCCCAGCCTTTTGCCCTCTCTTAAATTTCGGTTTGTAGACTTGGAGCTTTGTCGCTTCTAATCCAGAGGACAAAGTGCTTGTTAGGGCTAGCAGAGCCGCGTGGAAGTCAAGCTTTGTGCAGCCCGCCTGGGCAGCAGAACTCAGCTCAGAAATGTGAGCTGGTCCCATTCCAGGTTTGGCAGAAACCACCAAGCTGTGCTGTGCATGATAGCAAACAATTCTGTGAATGAAACCCCTGTGCAAAAACTTGTTGCTCTGCCACAAGTCTCGAAAGATCGAGTAAACATTCCTGCAGGTACAATAAAAGGCTGTTTTGATATGCTACTTGGTAACCCCCATAAAACAGAATTGCTGGCAGATGTGCCCTTCCTGCTTGCTCGTGCAGTGCAGCTTGTGCATGAGGCAGAGGAGCTGAGCTCAGCTCCAGCACACCTTTTTTTCTAGGAAGTGATCCTCCCAGAAATCATGAGTGATTACTTGCTGTTCAGATCTCTGTTTCTGCCAAGTCAGTGCAATGTTATAGTTCCCCCCTTGGAGATTGAGCCTGCAAACATCTGTCCATCCCAAATGGAGCTGCACAGGCAGGGTCTAGCTCAAGCCTGGTAATTTCTGCTTGCAGTCTGCATAATGTCTGCTGCAGGCTCTTACTGAGTCCCTACTGGGCAAAGTGCAGCTTTGACAGAATAAAACACCAGCCTGTGCTGTCCAAACCTGTTCTTGGCACTCCATGAGTTCTTGGAAACTCTTCATTAGTCCTCTTAACTTCTGCATTTAACTAGGTATCTCTTTTGTTCTCTGTTTTCCCCAGATCTGTCTCAAATCTGCTCTGAAGGCTTCTCTAAAGACTCACAACCAAGCAACCTAGGTGCATGAAGACTACGCAGGTGGCAAGATGCTCTGGGAGAAACCTGGCTTGGTAGCACTTAAAGAAACTAGCTCTTCAGGACAAAACATCTTGGATTGGATGGAAGAAACTGGGGAGCAATTGATGAACCATGGTCCTAGACCTAGAACAACTAAAACTCCATTTTCCCTTTCCCACGGAGCCTGTTTTGTGCATTTAACCTTCCTTGACCTGTTACACACTGCATTTTCCCTTCCCTGCTCCCATTAACCAGGACTATGGATGAGATCTTCACAGACTGAGACCTCAGCAATGATCTTCTGGTCTGCCTGCCAGTGGAGTTGAGAAGACAAATAACCATGCTAACTGCCTGTCAGGCTGTGGGTGACAGAGCTGCCAAGAGCAAATTAGCACCTAATTTGTTAGGTAGGAGTTACCATGGTCCTGTATCACTGTGGGAAGGTGAGACCAGCACAGGTCAGGTGTGTGGGGCTGTCCAGGGAAGGGCTGGGGATAAGCACAATGCCACTTAACTTCAAGTTGTCCTTTGCTTGCCTTAAAAATAGTCGGTTCTGAAACTGCAATGTCTATTTGCTTGACATATGGCCTGGTAAGAAGGCAGAGCTCTGTCCTCCCTGTGCTTGGGGCAGGACACGGTGCAGGTGGTGGTGGTGGCAGCTGCCCCTCACTGCCTGGTCAGTGTCACTGCAGAGTCAGTCCCCTCATCTGCCCAGTCCCATATGCAGATCCCTTTTAAGGGACAAAGAGCAGCTGCCCTTGTACTGACCACAGGGATGGAGGAAGGCAGTGCTGCCTCAAGAGAGCTTTGCACCACTCCTTTTAACTGCTGAGAACATGCTCCCCTCTGCTCAGAAGCTGTTGTACCAATGCATCATGTAGACTTTATTTTCCAGTAAAGTGCCAGACATCCTGCCCTCAATTGTCACAATACCCCAGCTGGATTCCCTGGTCCCAGGTGATCTTGGCTTTGCTTTGAGTTGGACAGACTCTACAGCTGTCCTGTTTGCTACAGCAGAGTGGGCCTTGTCAGCTGGTGAAATAGATTTTAGTTTGGTTGCTTGCTTTTTTCTTTTTCTTTTTACTTTTTTTTTTTCTTTTTTCTGAAAGGAGAATTGGTATAACAACCCTTGAGCTTTTGGCATGCAGAAAGTCAATCTCAAAAATGGTGTTGCCAGGTGGTGCACTGAGCTCTGAAGCCTTAGCAAGTCCTTCTGAAGCTTGCAAATCCCTTCAGTTTTTGTAGAGCTTCACTCCAACCAAAGCAAGCACATTTGGGGATATTTTTTTCATGGTTTTATGAAAAGACTTTGATAACTGAAGCCTTTGGTAAGTATCTGTGACTTGTTGCCATGCCATACTTAGAGAAGTTTCAAAGCCCTATTTGTATATTGTGGTTTTTGTATGACTTAAAAAATAATTTATTTCTCATATTGTATATATGTAAAGTTTTAAACATTTTGGTTTTAAGTAACAGTTTTTATAAGCCTTCAGATCAAAAATAAAGGGCTTTGTAAAAATTAATGAAGTCTTGTTATTGATCACAGGATCATTTAGGTTGAAAAGACCCTCCAATAACAGAGTCCAACCCTGCCCCCAGCACTGCCAAGGCCACCACAGACCTATGATCCCAAGTGCCACATCCTTACATCTCCAGGCATGGGGACTCCAC
>VXBB01016102.1:7161-20280 GCA_013399915.1 Illadopsis cleaveri | reverse complement strand
GGTCAGGGTGTTGGGAGCAGTCCAAATAAATCCTCCTGGAGTGACAGATGTGGTTCCATTGGAGCAGAGATGACCCTGTAGAATGGTCCAGTGGTGGTGAGATGGGTCTGGTCTTCCTCTGGGAATCCAGTGGAAAAAACAGGTTGGACTGCTGATCTCAGTTTTTATAAAGGTAGGAATGCATTGACTCCTCCTACTGGGTGGAGCATCGCCCAGTGGGTGATGTAATGTTATCACCCTTAATGGCCCATTAACAGCAGATATGCCATGGAGGGAGGATGGATCAGGAAAGAGACAAGTAACCATGCCCCACCTGGTTTTTACAGCTGGCCCATTAATAGAACACACCTGCCCCCTTCCTCCTGGAGTTAAAGGAAAAAAACACCTCTTCAACTGGTTTCAACAGACTGGGAATAGAATACATGCTTTTGGTTAAAAATTGCAACCCAAGACAAGAAGACACAAAATACAAACATTCAGAAACCTCTTCTTCTGACCTGACTTGTAATAATATTGAAAAATGAGGAAGATAGACCAATAAAACAAGACTTTTCAGGCCATGCTGTTCCACCTCTCTTCATTCCGTAAACAGGCAAACCAGCTCAGAGAAAGTAAGAAATTTCACAAGACTTGGACAAAATATTAACACAAACATGGTTGATTTTTCTCCCCCTCCTTTCCATGTGGCTTTCCATATTTTGTTTTTGGCTGACAACAGACATGTCCTACAAAGTTATGAAGAGAAAGGCCACACCAGCTTGGCTGGAGCTAGGCAGAGGTACTGAAACAATCATACTCCCATGCCATAAAACCTGCAGATGTTAATGAGAAGAAGATCCTTGCTCTTTTCTCTCTGTGAGACAGCCAGAACTGTCATTGAACAACCCATTAAAGACACTCCGTGGAAAAGCTGGACCACATTTTATTCACGCATAACAACAGAGGGAATACCCAATGTTCTCAAAATCAGTTGGGTAACAAAGCTTAAAATTTATCTCTAAATTTCAGACTGGTGGATCTGGGTGGTTTGCAGATGACTAAGTTTGTTCAAAAACCTCACTGCTCTCTTTACAAATAGTTTATTAGTTTTGTCTTTATTGCTGAGGAAAATGAATCCATTCAGACTCAACAAAACCCACTGATAGCAGGATAAGATTAACAGATTTGCCTTAAACACTCTCCAGGAGTCAGTGAGAGAGAGAAAACCCAGACGCCTTAACCTTGGTTAACAGCTCAGCACACAAACCAGAACCGCTCATGGTCTTCTGAACAGTTTTCACACAAAACAAATAGTTGAAGAGTTTCTTTTGCTTACAGGAGTTTTCTTCTACTAGTCCAGTCTGGTCTAATATGGTCCAATTCACATTAGGTTAATGAAGGTAAATGAAGGTAAATCAACGTGAATGAAACTGAAAATTTAAAGGGAGAGAAGGCCAAGGGNGGGCGTGGAAGGAGATGAGTTTTACTGTCCCTTCCCACCCAAACCATTTCATGGCTCTGTGACATTCTCAAAGGCTGTCATGGTGGAGCATCCATCCCCAGGAAAGCAGCAGCACACTTGAGCACTGAACATGTTTCCCTTGACAATTTCTGTAACCAAAGCCAAGGCTGCAGAGGCAGGGACATGAGAGCTTTCCTGGGAGCTGTGTCTGCAGAGCTTCCTCCTTGTCTCGGGAGCACGGAGCAGCCACTGTCACCCACGCTCGGGGTCACCCAGTGGGACACTGCCCAGCAGGACCTCGGCTCAGGGCACACACGAGTGCTCCAGCTGGGCCTCCTTTGAAATCTGAAGGAGTTTTCTTCCCTTGCACCTCAGCAGAGGTTTGGTGCATTCTAACTCACGGAGAGATGCTGGTCCAGGAAGGGGAAGGAAGCCAAGCTGAAACACCCAGGTGAGGAGCACACTCTGCGCTGTGCAAGGCTGGTTATAAGAGGCATACAATTAGAGAAATTAAAGCTCTATACATGTTTTTGTCCCCTTGCTTCTGCTCATCATCCTCAGTTATTGGCCTAAATTTCTGTCTGGAGTCCAAGTCACACGCTGCCTCCGAGCCAGCTCCAGTGACAAGATCAAAGCCCTGACCCAGACCGATCCTGTGTTCTGGCCAACAGCTACTTAACAGGACACGATGAACTTTATATCTAGTTCATCTCTACGGGGATGAGCCAAAGGAGGCTCTCGTTTTTCAGTCTGGTCCAAAGATCCTCAGTTAACTTTTGCTGCCCTGTAATGGTGCTCTTTAAAGTTGTTTGCCCTTCCCAACTGGAAGAGCAAAAGAAATAAGTGGAGAAAACCTGACAGCTAGAAGGGCGAAGCAACAAATCTGATTGTGTAAATGGAATGCTGCACAACGATCCAGAAAAAAATGAAGAAAGGGAAAGACTAAAAAAATATAACCCATCAGTGTTCTCTTTTCTTCTAGCTCTATTACAAGTAATTAAGTAGTGAGGGGAAGCAAGGACAAAACCAGATAGTCTTACGATATTTAAATAAATACTGTTTCCTTAAGATAATAATCACTAATACTGGAAATAACCGGAAAGGCAACCAGAAAAAAAATTTCCACTCTTCCATTTACACTAAAATTGTATGTTAAAGAAACCCAAAACATTTTAATGAAGACTGTTTTAATTCAAATCATACCCTCTACGGATCACTGGAGCCAAAGCCAAGCTCTGCTCTTCATCATTATTGTCCAGAAACCATTTAGAAGACAGATTTTTAGATAATTTTCCATAATCATTATCTGTGAAAGAAAACCTGTACCCATATTTTCCATTTGCATCCTTGGGATGGCTCCCATCCATGATCCACTCCCTCTCCCCAGTAGATTCATATCCATGTTCCTCATTGCTTTTTCTTCCAAGTTTTAGTAGAATTGGCCCTGTCCACTGCTGCCTAATTTAGAGAATCAGTGAGCTCATGTTTGTCCTCCAAAGGATCAATATCTGCACCCAAATATGAGCTACTCCTNGCAGGGGGTGGAATGAGATGGGCTTGGTGGTCACTTTCCACCACAACTGCTGAGAGGTACTGTCACAGCACAGAGCTTCACCAAGGGCAGCCCACATCCCAACACTCTCCAAGTCCTGAGTTTCTCCTTGTCTTCTTTCCCCACATGTGTGCAGCATCCCCCGGATGTAACTCCTGGAATTCTCTGAGCATTTTGCCTGTCCTCAGCTGGGCAGTGGAGAGGTACAGAAGGGCATTCAAAGCAAACTTTGAGAATGAGTTTCTCCTGCCTGGGAGCAGAAACCTCAGGAGCTCACAGCCCCTGTAACAGCCAGGTAAGATTACGACATTGCCTTAGCAAGCTGACAATCTCCCTGTGTCCCTGCAGCTCAGGGCCACACATCAAAGCAGCTGAGATCAAGAAAATAATTTTATATGTTCTTTATTAAACAGGGATAGAGGAGAACCTGTTCCAGCCAGGCCACCCTCTGGTCCCTGCCTTTAACCTTTGTGTTCTGAGGGTGCTGGAAGAGATGTACCCCTGGTGCAGAGGCACTCAGAGCTCTATCTCCACCTGCATCTTCTCCTAGGACCTCTCAGGAGAAACACATCTGGCAGCCCCCCCTTACCTGTGTCTCATAAAGGAAACCCTCTCTGCTGAGCTTCCAGAGAGAGGTGCAAGGCACAGGTGGGCAGAGGACATATGTGCACTGGTGTCCCTCTTGCCTGGGTCATGCTGCTGCTGGCCCACAGTGGTCACCTGTGAACCCAGTACAACAAAAGCCCTCCAGGCAGTGTGGAATTTCCCACCAGGAGCTGTGATAACAGCAGCAGACATGGTGCACCCAGCCACGGTGGAGGCCACCAGAGCTCGAGGCTGTTTGCCAAGGATCAACCCTCCTGTCACTGGAAGATGCTGTGGGAGCCAAACAACACATTCCAAACCTCAAAGGAAGTTTCAGGGCTTCCTCCTTGGTGTCTTTATGGATCCTGGCTTGAGCATCCCAAAGGAGCAGCTACTGCTCACGGCAGGATCAGCCGTTCCTGGGAGTTTGCTGAGTTAGGCTGAGGTTGCAGTGCTGGTTCCTGGGCTCTGCTGTTGTATCAGCAACTTGGAAGGATGTACCTTCTCAAGGCATATCCCGTGTTCTTCTGAGCCACCATCAGCTGGTGGCCTTATGATCATATTGAGTGAGCCCTTACCTAGATCTGTGTCAGTTTGGGAATTTAGGTTGTAGGACTGTATCCTCCCCTAGCTCGGTGTGGATCTGCAGTGGTTTGTTGTACAGCAGCAGGGCTGTGGTCTCTGATCACTCCATCAATCTGATTTTTCTTTAAAGCAAGGATGAAGCCACCTGCAGCTGCTTTACACCAGCTCTGGACCTGGCCAGAGAGGTAGAACAGCTGCTCACTGCCAGGGCCGAGCTGGGGCTGATTTACACTTTGGGAGATGGGCACATCAGCAAGCCTGTTTGTTTGTAAACCGAGGATGATTTATTCCTGTTAGTAATTCAGTGTCCTTCTGAAGGCACACGATGTCAGCCCCATTCAGCAGCCCTTTTATTTATTATTTTATTTCTGCATAATCCATGCTGCAGACAAAGAGGCACATTGTTCTACTCTGGCTGACAAACAAAAGCTGTTTTTTTATAAATTCCTGCTGTGTTGTTTTCTCCCAGTTTTGCTGTATCAGCTTTTAACTTCCATTTTAAAAAAAAAAGGTAGTATTTTAAAAAGAAGCAAAATTTGTTTTTGTAATCCAGCTGAGTTACCTCCTTATGCAGTTTCAGCAGCATTTGCTGTTCCAGTGGCCAGGAGGATGTTTGTGCCAGCCTATCCAGACTGCCTTGCTGTAGTTTTAATGGGACTGGACTCAAGATACAAAGCAAAGGACCAAGTCCAGGTTTGGGCAGGTACTGATGGAGTTTTTCATCCTGCTTTCAGGGGAAAAGATTGTAGAATCACAGAATGGCTTGGGTTGGAAGGAACCTTAAAAATTATGACATTCCATCCCCTTGCCATGGGCAGGGACATCTTCCACAAGACCAGGCTGCTCCAAGCCCCATCCAGCCTTGCCTTGGACACTTCTAAAGATGGAACAGCTACAGTTGCTCTGGGCACCCTGTGCCAGGGCCTCCCCACCCTCACAACCAGCAATTCCTTCCCAATATCCCATCTAACCCTGCCCTCTGGCACTGGGAATCCTTTCCTCCTTGTCCTATCTGCTCAGACCCTTGTACAAAATCCCTCTCCAGCGCTTCTGTAGTCCTCCTATATACACTTGTTAAGATACAGCAGTTGGGGCCCACAAGATTGCAGATCTTAGGAGATGCTACCTTGAATTTTGTGAACTGATCCACTGCCTCTGGGGAGAGTCACAAGAGCCAACAAAAACTCCCAGAGCTTGTTAAACTGCAGATGATCTCTGCATCCATTGCAGTGAGAGTTGACCTGTTGCAAAATGCACACCAAACATCCCCCTCCTGGCCACTGGATTCTTGTTGCCTCTTTAGGGTCTCTGGAGATGATGCTGAAGCAATCACAGTTCAGTATTATTTTGACTGGCTAGCTGACCACAAGAAGGGTCTCTGGCTACAGCACAGAACTGTAAAGTAGATCCAAGGTTGGCCATCAACACTGCTACCCAAGGACAACCCAAAGGTCACAGACTGGCATGGAAAGACCAAATGTTCTCTAAACCCCTTGGAAATCTGCTCAAAGCAGACCATGAGGTTGCTGGTCTCTGTCCCTGCAGGATGCTTGAAACCTACACAAGTCTTGAGGCCAGAAATCCCTCAACAACATCCCCATAACTCACTGGGCTCACTGCACCTGCTGCCCACCAGGACAGGTGAAACTGCTCCGGGTTTGGACATCAGCTGCTTGCTGATGTGTGAGGTGGGAAAGGCCATTACCAGCTGCCCAGCCTGGCTGAATGTGGTTTCCAAGGGTGAAATCTGTTGAAAAACAAACATTTATGCTGGCTCCATCTTGATCTTGTGGTTTTTCTTTCAAGTGAAAGGCTGATGGGTCTGAGACAATTCTATTGCAGATGCACAGCAAACTCAGGACAGTTGTTGAGTGTATGAAGCTCCCCAGGGATGTTTTTTGATGTGCCAAGAGTGACCCCCGCCACCCATGTGTCAATCCTGCATGCATCTGAGTGCAAGCACAAGTTAGGATAAGGAGAAAGGCCCCTCAATTCCATGCAAAATATCAAGGACCAGCATTGACCAAGGGTGAAGAAAAGGGCATGCTTATTATGGCAACCTTTTTCAACAGTAGGAGAACATTATCAGAGCTCCCACATCACTGGAATCAGCAGAATAAACAGTCTCTGACGCTGGGTCACCAAGGGCTGGCTTTAAATTCCCTTTTTCTGGGCACAGTCCTGTCCCCAGCGTGTTCCTTGCACTCTCAAGAGATCACACTAGAAAGCTGTTGATGCCCCTCCTTACTCCTGTAAAGCTGCAGGACAGCCTCCCACCACTCACTGGAGTAAAACCAATTCTTTCCACTCATCCATGAGCAGGCTCCTTGGGCAACAGCCCAGGGATGTGATCCCCAAGCTCCTGCAGCCTGGTAGTGCTCAGGCTGAGGAGCATCAAACTGGAGGAGCCATTTGCCGTCAGATTGCAAGGGGAAGCCAAAAATAAGTGACAGATTAACTAGGGACAGAGCAACTCTCCACAGACCCTTCCTGTTCCTGAGTGGTCCTCGGAGCACCAGCAACATTGGAAAATATGCAAAGAAATTTCTAGGTGAGCCACTTCCTAAACACATATAAAGTTCAGCGAGAACAAAGAAACAAAAGAAGAAACTCTAAAAGAAGAGCTTGTGCAGTAAAACCACAGATAAAATGCTCTTCTCTGCCCATGACAGTACCACTAAAGTGGTACCATATTGGTGCATTTCAGGGTCCTGAAGACCTTCTAAGGTGTTCATGTGTCCCCCCTTGATGACATCCCCTTTGTATTCATCATTTGCTGTTATCGTGTCCCTTATTCTTCAAAACTCTCAGAAACCAAGTCTAAGGTGATAATACTCCCTGAACAAAGGCCTGTTCTACAGCAGAGGAGAGCATGCCATACCTAAAACTGAGTCCCCAGACCAGTTCTCCAGCATGTTTGCAAGAGCTCCTGCGGGAACTCAGGTTTTTATGGACTTTGTGGTGGATGCTTTCCCTTCTCCAGGGACAAGAAACACAGGTTTTGTGCAGCGCTTTCTACTTATACAAGAATTTCTGTCTTGGAGCACTCCAGATTTTCAGATCTGTAGATAAATCCTTCTCTCTAGCCTGTGCTCAACTGCTGCACAGGGCTTGGACTGAAAATCAACCCTTCCCTGATCACTTCCTTGCACTTCCTGGAAAAGCTGGACACTAAAGCAGATCTCAAACCCCTGTTGACCCTGCCTTTGGTGTGAAAACCAGTCATTCCAGGTTATTAAATAGGTGTTTTTACTTCCAAGTGTCTCACAAGGCAGGGAGTGCCTCCCACCAGATGCTTGTCATGCACCACAAGGGTCCTGCCCCAGGCTCTCAGCATATGGGACAAAAAGTGAGGGAACCACAGCATGGGATGGGCTTTGGGACATGTGGCTGCTTGCAGCCCTGGCATGGTAGAAAGGGAAAGTTCCACACATGGACCTTGTGTAAGTTGTCAGCATCCTGTGGAATGTGGGCTGAAGAGCTGAATATCCATCTACCTGCTGATACACTCAGTGGTTAAAAAAAAACCAGTTAACCTGATAACTCGCCTGCAGTTTTTATGCTGAAGTTTTTACGCTGAAGTTTTTACATTTTTCAAAAAAAACCAAAAAACAAAAAACCACAAAAAATAACCCTCGCAAAACCCCACCCATCACTGTCAACTCTCTAGCTCTTATAAGAGCAAATTTTTTGATTCAACTTAAATGCTTAGGATGAAATTTTGAGTGATCAAACTTAAACACAGAGATGTAATAGCCAGCTTTTTGGAATTTAGGTTGAGAGGCTTCTCCAACTCATCCAAGTTGTGCCCCACTTAAAATCTTATGTATGGGTGTTTGGAATAGCTTCAAAAGCTTTAGCAATTTCCACATAGCACAAAGAGAATTTCCCAAAGCCAGAGTCTTACCTAGACATATTGCCTTTACCTACTAAAACCATCATTTCCCCAAGGCATGCACAGAATTTCTTTTGCAAATGCCTCCTATATGGCAACAGGGTAATAGCACTAAATCCTCACTCTGCTTTTTAACACAAGAGAGTTCCCCAATGATTTGGTTATGGAACCACAGAATTGTTTAGGATGAAAGAACCCTCTGAGATCATTGAGTCCAACCATCCCCAGTACTGCCAAGGCCACCACTGAGTCATGTCCCAGGGAGCCAGATCCACACAAATTTTAAATCCTGCCAGGGATGGGGACCCCACCACTGCCCTGGGCAGCTGTGCCAGGGCTGGACAGCCCTTTCCATGGAGAAATTGTTCTTCATGTCTAACCTAAAGCTCCCCTGGCCCAGCCTGAGGCCGTTCCCTCTCCTCCTGTCCCTGTTCCCTGGGAGCAGAGCCCGACCCCCCCGGCTGTCCCCTCCTGTCAGGGAGTTGGGCAGAGCCACAAGGTCCCCCCTGAGCCACCTTTTCTCCAGGCTCAGCCCCTTTCCAGCTCCCTCAGCCTCTGCTGGGGCTCCGGCCCCTTCCCCAGCTCCCATAACCAAGGTTGCTTCAGCATGGCAAGAAAACAACACTTTTCCCTTGCCTTTTTACCCGCTGCTGGGTGTTTGTCACCTGCAGGTAAGACCAGCTCTTCACTAACACAATGAACAGCTCTGCCTTGGCAGCAGACTGGGAGTGGGAGGAAAACCCCCTGTTTTCAATTTTTAGAACAGGAAAAAACCTATAAGGAATTAGCTAATAAAGTCCTCTATGTTATATGGTAAAAAAAAAAGAGAAGAAATCTTGAATAAATTGTGTAGACACTGTAGCATCTGAACCCTATTTGCTACCAGAGATAACAAATAGCATAGTTTTCTTTGTATCTCAAACCGATGTTGGTTTTTTCCAAACCAGATTTCCAGAGTCTGGCTATGCAATATGATATTTTCCTCGACCAAGTTGAAGGATAAGCCATTTTTCCCTCATCTGGAAACAGCTGACAACAACATACCCTGCATTTATGGAGTACTTTTAATCTTGGGTGAAGTGTTTATGGACCATGGGCCTTGTTCCACTTTCAGCTGCATCTGTGCAAGCTTGTGCTTGGCTGGGAGGGAGATAAATTAAAAGAGGGCAGAAATCACTGCAGTGTGTGCAACAACAAAACAAGAATTAACTCCATATGAAGCCCATTTGGCTCTGGCAGGGCTTATTTGTTTTCTCTGTGTTTTTCTTTACTCCTGCTGCTCAACATGAAGGGAAGATAAAGAGATGGTTGTAGATTGCCCTGCATAATAGAACGGAATTTATTCCAGAGGATTTCATTGGTATGGGAAAGAGAGTAGGTCTTGGAGGCCTTAAAATAGATCAAAATCGCTTTTTTTCAGGTGCTGTACAGGTAACCATGAAATAAAGAGCCAGGAATCTGGCAGGGGTCACCCTGCATAAACCAGCAGAAGCTCCAGAGCAAGCAAGTGAATTATTCAAGTCACAATACCCATCAGTGGCTCCTAAATCTCTGCAGTACCCACTAAACACCTGTGCAGAGATGCTCTGGATAAATTATCACCCCCAGGAAGCACAGCTTCCCTCCAGGCAGTCTCAAGAGTTTGAGGTCTGTCCCTGAACCAAAACCCCATACAACACTTACACACCAGACAATGCTCCTGAACAACCAAAGTTCTCAGAAGTGATTAGGAAAAGCTCCCTTCAGCTCCAAGCTCGGGGCCAGTGAAGCCTCATTTCCCTGGTGAGGCTCAGTGCTCATGGTGGATCTGGAGTGACGAACCCTGTGTGTGAGGCACCTGCTCCTTCACACTGCCCTGCTGACAGCCAGGCCTCCAGGGGCTGATCCCTTGGGGTTTGCAGAGGCTGCACATCTGCCAACACCTGCACTCACCTGGAGGAGCTCTGTTCCTTCCAGAGGCCTGCTGGTGCATTCACCAGTGGGTACCAGGAAAAACACCTTGGCCATGTTTCTTTCCCCAGATCTATGTGGGTTTTTTTTAGACAAAATAGAATCACAGAATCATAGAATCATCAAAGCTGGAAGACACTTTAAGATCATTAAGCCCAACTGCCACTGTAACCCCTAAAACACATCTCCCAGTGCCAGCTCCTTACTCCTCTCAAACACATTTCAGGGATGGTGACTCCGCAAACTGATCCAATGCTGTACCACCCCAACAGTGAAAAAACATTTTCTAATATCTAATCTGAATCTCCCCTGTCTCAGCTTAAGGCCATTTCCTCTGGTCCTCTCACTTCAGCTACAGTAGAAGAGACCACCCCCACCTCACTGCAGGGAGTTGTGGAGAGTGCTGAGGTCCCCTCTGAGCCTCCTTTTCTTGACACTAAACAACCCCATTTCCCTCAGCTGATCCTACAGAAGTTAGGCACACTTAGGGATTCTTAACCTTAAAAAAAACCCAAAACACCAAACAAATTAACACACAACCCAAGGCTGGCACCTTCCCTGACCCAATTTTTTTCTCTGCCTGTATAAATCAAGAAATTTCACTTCCAAAACATCCCCCGTGGGATTCACTAAATTTTCAAACATTTTTTTCTAATTATAGGGACTGTGATGGGGCAGAGAACTTGAATGAAATTGTAGAATAGTTTGTGTTGGAAGGGACCTTTAAAGCCCACCTCATTCCACCCCCTGCCATGTGCAGGGACACCTTCTACTGTCCCAGGTTGCTCCAAGCACTCTCCAACCTTGCNCTTCTACTGTCCCAGGTTGCTCCAAGCCCTCTCCAACCTTGCCTTGAGCACTTCCAGGGATGGGCCCCCACCACTCTCACAGATAATAATTCCTTCCCAATTTCCCACCCAACCCTGCCCTCTGACAGTGGAAAGCCATTGCCCCTTGTCCTAATGGTAGGACACACAGACACGCAGTGGACAGTGAGATTAATAGATGGAGATGTGGACATTGCAGTCAGCATTTAGCAAACACCTAGAAATGTACAGAAACTATATTCTGCATCATGGGCCAGTTCCAAGGAAAATTGGAGAACATCAGCAATACAGGGAGTGAGGCTATTCTCCTTCCCAGTTTTGCGGGTTCATGACATCTGGAGCACTCAGGCCCCTGGATGCTGATCCAGCCTTTACAACACAGTCACTCTGGGGTGTGTTCAGGCAGCATTTTTCAGATGCTGAGGATATACAATGAAGGGCAGACTTAGATAAAGCTCATTGATAGATCTGCTTAGGTAAATCTAAGCAGCTCTTTTTAGGGCTACCCCAGATGCAGAATCAGGTGCTCCATACAAAAAGTGAGTTGCTTTTACCAGGGTTTGAGCCTAGTGCAGGGTTACGGCTCTTGAGATCTTGTCCCAAGCAGTGCTGTCCTGAAAGAGGCAGCTAGATGTGGGAAACATCTGTCTCCATGCCAGAAAGAACAGATGTCTGTTAAACAACCAGACTCCACAAACATGTGTAACTGATAATATTCCAAATTAGTGTTCCAGGTAGAAATTCCACAAGCAAACAGAGCACTTTATAATTTTTTAAGCTCAGGAGACTGGTCTCTCTGCATTAGGGAGATGTGCTCAGTGCTGGAGCCTGTGCTGCTGGCCAGGCTCCAGGACTGAGTGTATCAGGTTTCTGCCTCTGTATTTGCACATGGTTTTAGATTTGGCAGGAGAAGCCCTTCCTCCTGTGACAGCCTGTCCTGGATTTCTGGATTTTCAGCTGCCCAAGTATGGCAAGTTGGAATGGATTTTAAAAAATGTAGGTGCTGTTTAGGCTGCTAAGAGAAGACAACTTCAGTTTTCATTCTTGCAGAGAGTTTTTATGCTTCCCTTGGTATTTTTTTATTTCCTCCATGACTCAGAGCATTACTTTGGTATCTAAGTAACTTTCTTTGCAATTGAATTTGGTATCGTCGCCACCTTCCACATCAGATGCCTGGGCATCTGATGAATCAATGATTATTTTTCCCCTGGTATCTCTCTCTTATTTCAGACATTTCAGTCATCTAAAACAACTGCTTTGTACTTCCAGGTGTTCACCTTGCTGAACTCACCTTCTCAACTCTTTGATTGCACACATTTGTTTCCATCACATGGGAGACTGGCAAGAGCACAGATCTGACACAGGATAAACATATTTAGGAAGCCAATAAACCTATATTTTTAAGGTCTCTCACTCTCCCACTTGTTATGTTCCCTGTTACTGATGAGGTTTTTCATGCATTTGTGACATCCAGTTTCCATCCTTGCCCTCAGTCAACCTCTTATTACTGGTAAGTTCTGAGCTTCACTCCTGTGTCTGTTTGATTGACCTGTTTTATCTTTTTCTCTCTCCTCAGCTGCCACTGACTGAGACTGGTGGTATTCTCCATTCCTGGGAGTGTTTAAGGCGAGGTTGGATGGGGCTTGGAGCAATTTGGGATAGTAGAATGTGTCCCTGCCTGTGGCAGGGTGTGGAACAGGGTGAAGTTTAAGGTAGCCCCCAACCCAAACCATTCTGGGATCTCTTTTGCTGAGAATGGCAGAACTTCTCAGGAGAGTCTTCAGTTTTTCAGAGCAGCAGATATAGAGGGGATGATGAGGTTTTGGGAGTGGGAAGTCCTAAGGGACTGACATTCATGTGCAGACCAACTTTCTAGGTGGTGTTTGGAAACTAGGCATGGCCCATGGGGGTGATGCCCTCAGAGCTGCTGGTGAGTGTGGAGCTGCCAGCGTGTGCCAAGTCCTGGCCATAAATAAAACCAAACTGCTCCTCTGCTAAGCCATGCATCAAGCAAAACTCCTGGGAATGGGATCAGCGACTCGCTTCAAATGCAAATCGCTGTTGGTGCCGGCGTGGCCCCGGGTTCACGTGTGCGCACCGCCATTCTTCCAGCCATGAAAGCCAGACAAGGCCTCAATGAGTAATAAAGTACTTAACTGGGCCCTGACCTGCGGCTGTGCTGGGCCCGTGTGTCTATGTGGATGTATAAGTGTGTGTGTGTGTGTATTTGTGTGTGCGTTTGTGTGTATACATGTGTTTGGGGGGGGGGGGTGTGTCAGGGGGT